>JBANCY010000810.1:0-19481 GCA_037040045.1 Phorticella flavipennis | reverse complement strand
TACACGGATCTTCCTGCCAAGTTTGAAGTCTCTAGCTCTTATAATAACGAAAATCAATGCGTTAATACGGACGGACATACAGACAGACAGACGGACGGACGGACGGACGGACAGACGGACAGACGGACAGACAGACGGACAGACGGACGGACAGACAGACGGACATGGCTAAATCGACTCCGCTATTGATCCTGATCAAGAATATATATACTTCATGGGGTGTGGCACGCCTCCTTCTGCCTGTGACATACATTTGCACAAACTTATAATACCCTTCATACCAATTTTCAATTGGGATCAGGGTATAAAAAGGGGATTTTGTTAAATTTTCAAAATTGTAACTGTTCTTTTGTAGCTGTTTAAAATTGGAGCATTATTTCGCCCAAGATCCTTATCGATGGACTGCAATCTTTAAAACTGCGCAGCTGGGTTTCTAACTGTTGTTGTTGTTGTAGATTGGCAAGTGTGCCTGTGTGTGTGAGTGTGAGTGTGTGTGTGTGTGTGTGTCGCTTGTTCGCGCGAAGAAACTGTTGCATATGCAGGCAGGCACAGTTAAGTGCGAGCTTTTCGCCAAAAAGCTTTGCATACTTTTATGCTGCGCGCTGAATGAGCGAACATTCAGCGTGTCTGCCGACGTCGACGTCGACGTCGCCGTCGACTGCGACTGCGACTGCGACGTCGCCGATGTCATTTTGAATGCGCAGCGAAAAGCTTTTGGCGCTGCTTTTCCCCAGGCTGCTTCACAGCTGGCGCTCGATGCCCGCTGCCCGCAGTCCGCCCCAGCGTCCACAGTCGCTGCCAGTTAGCATTTGAGTTTGTTGCTTTTCCTTTTGCGTTTTGGGCTGTCTGTGTGTGTGTGTGCGTGTGTGTGTGTGTGTGTGTGTGTTTCTGTGGCATGCACTTGTGGTGCTCGCCGCACGACCAACCCCCCCAAGCCCCCAAGCCCCGCCTGCCGCCCGCCTGTTGACGGTGTGCTCCATGCTCCATGGCCTACCCTTTGCGCACCTTTTTGGGGGCGCTGCTCGCTTCGTACTTGGCCGTTCGTGCGGCATCTGCGATTGTCGAGCAGCGGCGACTGCCGAGCACCGAGCACCCAGTGTCGAGCACCGAGCACCGAGCGCTGCTTCGACGTCGAGGAGGCATGCATCAAGTGTAAAAACCGTTTAGTTTTTCCCGGGAACTTGAAGCAGCGTGTTGTACGAGCTGTTGCTGCTTCTGTTGCCACAAGACACACGGAGCCAGAGCCAGACTCAAAGCCAAAAGACACGCAAATTTCAGTTAAATTTCCAAAAAATCACGTCGAATTAACGTAAATTTCAGTGTTAAAAAAACAATTTTTTTTTTTCAAAAACTCGTATTTTTTTTAATGTGAACTGAAAAACATATTCCAAAGGCTTAGTTGAAAAATAAAACAACTAATTTTCAAAAAAAATACAAATTTAAACAAAACGAAAGTGTCTAAAAAAACTTCAGGTAAAATTTCATATAAATTTGAAAAAAACATTAGCTTAAGCTTGATTTATTATGAAAACTTTTTTTTTATTGTGTTCAAAAGTTGAAAATTTTGAAAAACTTTTTAATGCTCAAAAAAGAAAAGAAAACAAACATAAAATTACGGCGTTTGCTGTAATTGACAAAGTATTTTGGTTGAAATTTTTAGCTGGATTTTTGAATCAAATTTTGCTGGAATTTGTAGAATTTTGCTATGTTTGTTTTTGTCTGAGTTCTCCAGAACTATTAGATAAAGCGGCAGACGCTAGCTGGGTCAGTCGGTCGGTCGGTCGGTCGGTCGGCGTTAATCACCTGGACGAGTATGGGAATGATAATATAATGTATTTGTAATCTACGGCAGATCGTAAATAAACTCATCGCTTGTCATAATTAATTCAATGAATATTTTTGTCCAGAATGCGCCTATGTCCAATAAATAATAAACGCATCGGAGTGTTCCCGAAAAAAAAACAGTGGTTGGGTTCGGATTGGTTTTTTATATTTCCATTCTTTTTTTTCGTCGAGGATCCCAAAGTTCGCTCTTTATGTTTGTGCGTGTGTGCGATGTGTTTTTTGGATGATTTATGGTTACGCCGTTATTGCTTTAGTTTAGACAGTTATTTGGGCGACCCCCGGGCTGTTTATATACACTTGTTAACAGCTCCATCAGCTCAGCAGCTCAGCAGCTCAGGAGGCTCTTCCGCACCTGTTTTCGACTTTCACCTGAAACTTTTCAGCTGCAGCGCGTTGTGCTTCCTCTTGCTTTTGGCCCCATTTGCCGTTTCCTCTTAGCCATTTTATGTGCAAGCCTCGCTTAAGTGTCCCGTAATTTTTATGCAAGTAGAGCAAATCCATTGAAACCGCTCCCGTTGCAGTTAAACCGCTGAGCAAGCAGACTATATGCATAATCCCAGGGTATATATTCTTGTTTAGCCACAAAACGCAGGTAGATTTATGAATTTCTCCAACTCAAGAACTATTTGAGTTGAAAGCAGTTACAGAGTTTTTACTATGATCAAAGGGATAAACTCAATCGTTTGGTTCATGTCCATATATAGTCCACATATCCTTCCGTCTGTCTCCCTATATGTCTGCAAACTTATAGGGAGACCTTAGTTTTTGGACCTTAGTTTTTGAACTTTTTCCAATTTTTCAGCACATTTGTGGCAACCTGGTACATCTGACTATTCGCCCATCTATCTGTCCGTCTGCCTGCCTATATGTCTACCTATAGCCTGCAAAAATAGAGCATCAGTTTTTAGTAATAAATTTTTAAGGTTTTAGTTTTATAGTAATGAAGCATGGTATAATTTGTCAACACATTTGTATGAAACTGAAACCAATATACCAAATCGGTTCTGTCCATAGTTTCTATGCTTTTCTATTATTATTATTATGTGGCTATAACAACCCTATCGGGTCACAACCTGAAGCATCTTCCTCTGGCGAGGCTTTAGCTTTTTTCATTGAATACTTATTTTTTTTTTTTAAATGGGTGGATTTCAAGTCCTTCGCCAAAAACCTAGATCCAAACTATGCTTTTCTATGCATTGTCTTTAAATTTGACTCACACTTAAGATACTCCATTAACTGTTATACCATGAGCCAAATTTCAAAAAAATATGACCATCCTATCATATATCTGTCATATTACTGAAATTCGGGCTCGACTAAATTGTGGTTGTCACAATCCTGCGGTATATAAACTAACAGTGGGAATTATTGTGATATGATTTGACTTTTGGTTTGAATCTCAATTTTAATATTCTGTTCTTAACATGCTTAGACAATTTAATATAAAATATTCATTTTTCTCTGATAACTATGGTGTTCTTCATTTAAAATATGTCAGTGAAATGGACCATAATTTGTGAATTATTTAAAATATAATATGAATCTGATTGTCGCGCCAAACAAGAGGTGCGAGTTCGAGTCCCGCTCATGTCGATAGACATTACCTTCCTAGAAAAATTAGGTTATGGCGTAGGATTTGAAAACGAAACTGCAATGTATTCAAAATGTTAATGTTCATATCTGAACTTAAGACCTTCCTCAAAGCGTCTCAAATATGCTTAAGCCCAAATTGTTAGGGTATTTAATGTTCTCCATTGTGTGTCGGCAATTGCATTGCCATTCATTCTCTGCATTTAATTTTTATGATGCATTGCTCATCTTTTACTTTTAATTTATTTACTGATATGCCAAACAGTAATCGCAATCGATAATGCGATAAAAGACTCGTACAATTTTTATACTGTTTTGTTTGGGCAAATTTCCGCCACCCGCCAACCCGCCAGTGCGATGATAAAGATAACCGACGCCAAAGCATCGGAGAGCATTATCATTCCCATTCCCGTTCCCATTCCCAATCGCATTCCCAATGCCCAATGCCCAATGGCACTGCCACTGCCACTGCCACTGTCATAGCCATAGTCAAAGTAATTGTCATAGCCGATGCGACCGACAGCTCAACTGAGCTAATACCGAGCGTGGTACGTATTACTCATAGATATAATCATCAATGTCCCATTCTCGGGCGCATCATTACGAGCATTAGAGCATTACGAGCATTACGATTAGCATTGGCATCAAAAAAAGCCCTCGAATGGAAGTGTTTCCTCGTTTCGACTTAACGCGGCCCAACCGACGGGTCTCCCAACCGTTTAACACTCGCTCAAATAACTGACTGATGTTGTATAGATATAATACATATACTAAGTAGTATAAGTCAATAAAGTGTTACTTTCATTATTACTTTCTCGTTTTCGCATACTCGTATACCCTTTTTGGGGTATTTGGGGTAAAATAGTGCTAATAGTTTATGAATCACCCTAAACTGGGCCAACTTTTGTCTTTAGCAATTTATAGCAATTTATCAACCTAAAATTTCTGGAATCAAATATTAAGTTTTTTTAAGTTTGAAAGCTGAAAAAGTAATAATATAGTATTATATATGATTTGGCTTAATTTCTCGTAAACTAAACACGATTTTGTCCTAAAGTACATCGATGCATTGTAAGAATAATTTAAGACTTTCAAAAATCGTATATAGCGAAATTCCTGAAAATGTTTGTCAAAAGTTGATTTCTTCCAACGATAACTTAAAATTGACTTTAGATTGATATCAAAAACCGTAGTTACGTATTCTTTCCTAGTAGATTGGGACTTCATCTTAAATTTGAGTTTTAGTTTTGAGAATTTTTGAAAATGTCGAAAGGTCGGTTCTAAGCATGAAAAATCAATATTTTCGGTAACAAATAAAAAAATCAACATCGATTGGAATTGTTATATTTTTGACTTTTAGGATTACCAAAAAGCGAAAGATATCAATGAAGATATAAAAGCGATGAGGTTAAAATTGCAAAAACTTAAAGAGAACTGTTGAAAAGTGAAAGTTCTAAATACTATCCAATATGATGAAACTAGCGGAATCAAATACAGATACTATCGGGTCACAGACTGAAGCACTATTTGCCTCTATGCGACAGGGCTTCCGTCACCTGGTCTTGGTAAAGCATCGGGCGACCACCTCTCCCCCGATTTATAATAATTTCCGCCTCAAACACCAAATATACGAGCAATGTGATTAAATTCGTAGTTCCATCTGATGTGATATGTAACGCCGACGGAAACTGTAGAGTTGTGTAAATTTAGCCGATTTTTATCAATAACTGACTGTTTGGGTACATTCATTCCAAATGTAGTGCTCAAGATTTACCTTCCAAAAATATACTCAGAGAATTATCCAAAACTTAAAGATTTTTTCAAAATTTGGCAAATTAAGTCCTTCGATCAAAATTTATTCTACGACACCATCTAAAAAACTGGTTTCCAAATATTCCAACCAAATCAATTAAGAGAGGTTTCTCTGGATGGCCAAGAAATTCGACGTAAAAGCGAAGATTTATAATGATAATAGATAATAAAATACTAAGTATTCGGTTTAATATCAGCTATCATCTTTTTTGAACAGCGGAACAACAGTTCATATATACAAAAAAAAATATTATAAGTCGACGGTCCCAAATGAATTGATATAAATCACCAAAGAAAGTAAGCTAATTTCAAGACAAATCCGAAACTATACAACTTCCAAATTGATAAATTTATAACTCACGAAAAGGCAACTCTCACATGCTCTATAAAGCATTTTGGAGAACATTTTCTGTGCACTTCCTAAAGTCTTTCAATACATGCAAATCTTGGGTCCAATCGCACCCAGCCACTCCCGTTTCTTGCCATTAATGGCCATTATCCAGTCAAGTTTTTATGTCTCTCTCATGAGTAATCAGGAGGCGCAGTCAATGGGCCATACTTGCGATTATCTCCTATGCAGATTAACACCAAAGGCTCTGCTCCGTTCCCCCATCGGAGCTCGAGGAACCCAGAGCCAATTTAGGACAAGACTCTTGCTGCCACATTGTATATTGGCCAAAACACACTCTTAACTTATTTCACACTTTTCAATGTGTTGAGAAATCGTAGAAGTTTATTTGGAGCTTTGTGTATATATTACATCGATTTACAACAATGTTAAGATTTGGGAAAAGAATCCAAGTGTTGCCAATAAGCGAATAATCGTGTGACCCATTAGTGATATGTATATGATTGGGAGCCCATAAAAGTAGACTAACATTTTGCTCTCTGGCACTCCGACGGCATGGAAGATGTTCAAGGGAGATTGGCATATGAGTTTAATTTCATGTATTCCTCAAAATATTTAAAATATATAATAAGAATTATAATATTATGGAGCCAAATGGAACCTTAATTCTTCCTTCTTATAACCCTTCGATACGTAAGAGGGTCTCAGAGACCATTTTCTTTTTCCTTGATGACCCAAAGCCATCGCAAACGACCTTCATAATTATTTCTAAAAAATTATATATAGAATCGTTTAGATAAATTTCAAAGCGATCTGTCTAATAATTTAGTTGTTATTCAGGTTAAAATGTGTTTACCGGCGGATAAATTTCCTCCCGTAGGCATCAATCAAGTAAAATTGAAACCTAACTTAAAATTGATATTAATTTCTATCTGTTGGTTTTTTTGTTTCAAATTGTTGCAAAATATTTGAAAATACATGAAAAAGTATTATCCTTGACTTAATAAAGATTTCAATACCCTTTTCGAAGTTGAGAGCAATAATCTAGACAAATTGAAAAATTAACAATTCCAAGACTCCGGCTCGTAAGGTGTTGGATGCGACAGTCGTCGGAAATCGGAGGAGAAACGGATGCCTTGGCAAGAGCAGGTGACGGAATCCCTGTCTACGCTTGGGACGCGTGGAGGCAAATTATGATTTAAGCTGTGACCCGTTCAGGTTGTCGTGAGACCATAATAATAATACAGGCGTTCAGACAGATGGACTTGGCCCAAGTGATTTTAAAATGTGTTTTGAAAACTCTAATGTCTTCTTCTTCGCCGGAGTCTATTCAGAGCACTCTGAACTTAAAGTCTGAATACTTTTAAAGGCATAAAATATGTCTGATTTATAATCAAAGTTGCGCTACTTTTTGTGATAAAAATTTGACTGAAAGTCGGTCACATATTATATTTTGAATATTTTCAAATATTTTATTTTTTTTTTTTTAGGTTAAGCTTATCTATGGGGTCTAATCCGAGTGTTTCAGCTAATATTCCATATAAGCACACATAGTGATACCCTGAAGTTATTTACCGAAAGCAATTGAAAACGCCTACATTAAATTTCGGTACAAATGATTGGATTCATAATGGAAATTCTGAGAACCAACATGTCAAATTTACTACAAGATTCAGAAATGCCACATTTATGAGTGCAATAAATGGTCAATGACCAGATCAAATTAATATAGTTAAGCTTCTTATGCGAAATTAAAATGTCACAATTCGAAATGGCAACAAATATCGAACAATGTTTTTCCTGGAACTCTGCCATTTGATTGGCTTTCTATTATTTGAATGATTTGGCTCGATAAATTTTCCAGAGAATAAATATTAATCGTCTGACTTCAGTGTATACAAAAGCTTTGTTCTAGTTGTTTAGCTAATCCCGTCTAAATGGCGTCCATATTTCAGACATGAGAAATTGCCCGAAAAGAGTCCAGGTAAAATAAAGTCCGCTTTAAACAGATAGAAATAGTTTCTATAATGTCAAAATCTTAGAAACATTTGAAACACTTCAATATAAATTTGAGATTAAAAATGTTGTGTATCTTGGCAGAAATAATTTAAAGTCAATTTTTGACCTTTGGTCATTTAGATCCAATGTCCAATCCACATTATATTACTGCCGTGGTTATGATCCGATTGCTCTGAAATTTCCGGAAATATTGAACACAATCATAAACATGAACATAACATATAAAGCACTGTACCAAGGAATGCGCCAGCATAATATATATTGAATATTTTAAGATAAGACTTTAAAATATTATATATTATTTAGAATCTTCAACAACCTCACGTTTATCGTAGTTATTGTTCGAAACTTACTTCATTTCCTCATCTAAGGTTGAAACACAGCAACAATTAGTTTTTATTCTCGGAAAACCCCATTGATGAGGATGGCTATGGTCTTCGGAGGATCCTCCAAGACCCGAATTATCACCTTGGCCAGACGAACATTTATGTCTTCTTCTTTATCAGAAACAAGTTCGATCGCCGACAGAAATGTGCAAAATATACAATACAAAATGTTATGAGTATATATATATATATATAACATTTACCCGCTTTTTAGATAGAGCTGGCAAAGATTCTCCAGATGCTATAAAATGATATGATGATTAATTATCTGGAATATGTTGCCCAAGAATCACAACTTACCCAAATCGTCGTTGTCCGCCGGCGGCATGACTTCCCCAGTCGACGGTACCTATGAATAGTTTGCACCCAATATAGATATGAACTACATATAAAAGTGGCTATAACAACCCTATCGAGTCAAAGCCTGAAGCACTTTTTCCATTATTTCCAGCTTTCTTCACTGAAGAACTTTTCTTTTACATGGGTGGATTTCAAATCCTACGTCACAACCTAGTTTTTCTAGGAAGGTCATGCTAAGTACATGAGTCGGACTCGAACCCGCAGCTTTTGTTTCGCGGGACAGTGCGCTATCCACTGGCCCACCGAGGCCCTGTTATAAACTACCCCAATTAAATATTTCATTGTTACAAACATCTATTTATGTCTGTTTTTACTAGGGTATTATATTCACTTGAGATTTCATAATCGTTTCGAAATAACATCGCTTAAATTTGAATGCAAATCCGGTATTGCAGACTTTGGCAAAAAAAATTCTACATAAAATATAAGATATAAAGTTGTTATCAGGGTATGGTAAGGCTTAGATAAAATTTGCTTTGATATTACGAAAATCAGTTGTTAAAGCAATGCCAAAACAGAAGTTTACATTTGCCCAAAGGCTTGAACCCAACTGCCTCTTCCCCTCTATCCAACACCTTCCACCCATCAATGGAATTTTGGATAATTTCGAGTCCCACTCAGGTCAGACACGTAGGCCCAAAACTATAACCTACGCGTGTTTGCTCAGGCGAGCGTAGACAATTGGCGGGAGGGTTGGGCGTTGGGGGCGTGGCACAAAGGCAGTTGAATCAAGTTGAAATATTCAAATATGGTGGGCGTTGTTGCTGGTAAAACACTAATTGAAACGCTTACGACAACAACAACAACGCCCAAAAAGGACAATAAAGGCGCGCTAATGTGACACCTGAAGAGGACTCAATTTGAGGACAGTCTGATGAGCACATTGGGTGGGTGCGGATGGGGTGCGGGTGCGGGTGAGGGTGCGGTTCGGGGTCGAGTTGGCCTCTCGAAGGTTCCGCAAGTCATGCGGGAAATGCCTTAAGATTGCAAGCCAAACGCATAAAATAGTTGAAGTTACTTGTTTTCAACGCCTTCCCAAGAAACTCTCCGTTGTTTTCTACGGCTTTTCGCACCTCGGACAACCACAACAACAACCACAACAACAACCACAACAACAAAAACTAACAAATCAGTGCGCCAGTTCATTAGGGATCAAATTTAAGTCAACACACGCACAGGGAAACTACTGAAAATTGTCTCATTAGCACAAGTACACAACACCAACACCAGCACACTCCTATTTGCACTTACACACTCACACCTTCACACACACACACACACACACACACACACACACGCACAACAAACCATTATTTCCAGAGCAAGTCGCTTGCCAATAAAAATGAGGACAAAGTTGTCGATTCTGTACTCGGCCCCGCCCACAAATCCCCTTCAACTTCCTACACTTTTCTTCTTCTTCTTCTATTTTTTTTAAATGCGCTTCCCAACAATCTCCAAAGTCTAAACAAGATAAAATACTAACAACTGCAGCCAACAAGACTAAAATATACCCTGTATTTAGGTATATGCTCTTCTTAATGTAGCGAGTGTTTTACCCTAGCTTTTTTTTACCAGAAAAAACCTCGATTCCCTAAGAATTCAAACAGTTCTTTAGTAAAAACACCAGTTATAATAAGATAGCATACGAGGTATCTACTGGAACGCAGCTGCTTCCCGTTGCAAACTATTGCATTAAACTGGCAGACCCCTTCCCAAGAATTTTCCTCTTTTACCGTTGTAGCCATGAAAACTTCAGAAAACTACAGCTAACAAGGACGAGGAGAACTATGTAAGAAAATCACATAAATTTGATGGAACAGTGGAGAGATATTTATATGTAGAGTGCTCAAAAGTGATTACTTTTAATAGAATTGAATAAAATATGGGATGATTCAAATTTGGCGTCATTCAAAACCATAAAGGATAATACATGTTACGATTCCTTCTGTTCCATTTTCCTACACTTGCCGTCAACTCAGAATCGCTTATTGTGTTATTCCGAAAAAAATAATAAAGATAGAATACTCTTTTCGAGAATTCCGCAAATATATTTTATAGACA
This sequence comes from Phorticella flavipennis, assembly GCA_037040045.1. Classification (NCBI taxonomy): domain Eukaryota; kingdom Metazoa; phylum Arthropoda; class Insecta; order Diptera; family Drosophilidae; genus Phorticella; species Phorticella flavipennis. The sequence goes on along the minus strand of JBANCY010000810.1, from coordinate 9,059 downwards.
CATTGTTCTGGTATTCTTTAGAATTATACAATTATTTTATAGAATTTTTTTAGCACCTTTAAGCATTTATTTTACTAAATCAATAAAAAATGTTGGTAGTAATTATAACATTCTCTGTCTGTCGGTAAAGTTTTCTAACAAATTTTTACCTACTTTCATAATTAAGGGTAAAATTACATCGTATGGTCATTATTTTAACCAGTTCCCATCGTTCGCTTCATGTTTTTTTACAACCTTTTATCGGTCATAAGATCGAAAGATTTGAGAAGATTACAAAAATCGAAAAATTGTTCGTCCTCCGCAAAATCTTTTTTGATTATTTTGTTATGTGTGGTTTGACGGCGGTCATATTATTCAGATACAGAAATAGAAAGGAGCAGAAAACATCAACATAAGTCCAGTCCCCAGGTCTTAATCGAATCGTACATTTGCGGGAACATTTTGATGGGAGTGACAAAAAGTGGGACATACAGATAAAGGCAGTGCTGCCGCTAATATTTCTCGAAGAATGACATAATTTTGAGACAGAAAAATCAATAAAAAAAATGTTTCCTCTTTGCATTTTTGAAAATCAAAAAATTATTCAACCTTAGTAAACTCCAGATGAACTATTATACGTTACTCATTTTCCCATTTTGCATAAGTGATCGGGGTATATATTGCATTTGACAACTCCAAATTTGGTTCAATTATTAATAAATCAAGAAAATGTTGCCGTCGATTGCTTCAATGTGTCATCGATAGTGTTAGGTATTATTCGATAGTATCGATTATGTCATAAATGGCTTTACTAACCTCTAGAATCGGTTCGATATATAATTTTGATAAATCCTATTGTCGGCATCACTGATATCCTAAAGTTTAACGTTAAACAGAATGCAATCTCAGAAACATATATATGAACAGAATCGGTGGAAAGAAGGTCGAAAATTCAAATTGGAGCTTAGAAAATGTCGGTAGTTGGCATAATTGATAGTTATAATAATATTTCGAGCAAACACTTGATGCTATCGTGAGTGATAGAACCCGACTCTACTGTCCACTTCAGTAATATCAAAATTATACATTTTTTTTACCAATTTAATCACCCAAATATATTCTCCCAACATTTCACAAAACTCAAGTTCGCTTTGGGGGTCTCAGTGGATCAGTGGATAGCGCATTGTGCCGTCAAACAAGAGGTGCGAGTTCGAGTCCCGTTTATGTCGATAGGCATGACCCTCCTGGAAAAACTAGGTTGTGGCGTTGTTCTTCAGTGAAGGAAGCAGAAATAAAGGAAAATAGTGTTGCAGGCTTTGATCCGATAGGGCTGCTATGGCCATATAATAATAATAATCAGTTCGCTATGAAAACCCATTTTCCATTTCCCAACTCATAAAAAACAGTCGAGCTTCTCTATAATGAACTTCTAGACAATGGAGCTCTCCCTATTATGAATTGATTTCAAACACACAAGTTTTTCGTTCCAATTTCATTGTATTTTAATGAATGTCCATACAATGAAGTTTCTATATAATGAAGTGATTTCTGGTCCCGTTGAAGATTCATTATAGGAAAGTTCGACTGTAAAAACAAATATTTGATGCAGTTATCATTGATTTTGTGCCACTGTGCCATGGGCTTGTCTAAGTGAACGTAGCAAACGGGCCCATAAGTGATAGAAGGCTGAGAAGGGTGCATGTGTGTAATGAGAATGGGTGGTGGAGTCGGAGTGGGAGTTGGAGCTGGAGTGGGGCCATTGTATGGGCGTGTGAGTCTGGTTGTGTCATTTGGTTGTTCGGGTCGTTGGCTCCTCTGACTGCGGCTCCACTGCTTTTGTTTTGGCTTTTTTGCCAACTGCTCCATTGTGGCACAACTCTAGGCCTGGTGGGGCCCGGCCCCGGCCCCGGCCTGGCTAATTGTTGGAGCCACTGATAAGCGCTGCCTGTTGACAGTGCGTGCCTCCATGGTGGCGCGGTGACGCGGTGGCACGGTGGCACGGTGGTTGCCCCTCGACTCGTTGAATGTGTGAAATTGTTGTGATGCCTGCGGCGGGCAATGTCGTTGTCGACTGTTGGTTCTAATGCGAAACGTCAATGTTTGTGGAGCTGCGGCAAAACCTGTGACTGTGGAGAGTGTGAACGGGTATATAAATATATATAGAAATACATATATAAATGTATATATATATACATACCATATAACACATTCGCTCTTGCCTCTTTCGTGTCGCGCTCCAAAGACAGAAGCAAATTTGTGTCAACGCACATAAATGATAAATATGCATGTTAGATTCAGCCCAGTCCACGGCTCAAAGCGCCAAACCCAGCCAAAGTCAAGCCAAACCACCAGCAGCAGCGGCAACACTCGTGAATGTCGTGAGTGTATTCATGTGAATGTATTCATGTGAATATGCTTTGCGTATTTTGTTTGCCTGTTCTGTCATTTGAATTGTCTTGACGGCGTGCTGGTTGCGCTTATCGCCTAACCATGCCAAAAGCAACGACAACAACAACAACCAACAACCAACAACTACAACCAACAAGCGGCAGCAACAACAACAACAACAACAAATGGCATTCATAATTACTCGAGCCCCCGGTTTTAGGTATGGTTGCGGCTTTCAAGATTAAGCCCCATAAAATGCCTGGATATGGCGGTATACCGCCATGATGGCCCTTAAGCCATCACATTAATTGCTTCAACAAATATGTCAGACCACACACACACACACTCACACACACACACACACACACACACACACACACACACACGCACACACACACTCTCTAAGTATTTGGCTTTCGGCGTTTTTTCAGGTGACATGCATAATTTGTAATCTTCTATCGTTTCGCAGCTTGAATTTCAAATACCCTGACAACAACACACAATCCCAAGCCCCGACTCGTACCGCCCTCATATGAAATGACATCATTCTGCCCATAAGTTGAATTCTCAAAACACTCTGCTTTCACCAAAAATCACGAGTATAATCATTCTAAGCCAAACCCAATCTCCTTCATACTGACGACAATCTCCTCCATTCTAAAAGACAAGTAAGAAGGCTTCAGTCGAGGGAGCCCGACTACATTATACCCTAACACACATACACTCTCTCCTACACATAGACACACACATAACGTCAAGCCGCGTGCACTGAAGTCCGCGTTGTAGTCCCCCAGAGCCAATGGGTGAATTTTCAATCCTTTACGAATAAGGACTATTCTTTGGGTCTGAGTGAATAACATTCCCAAGAATATGCTGATTGCAAATAAAATTAAAAATCTTGAAAATAATAAGGTCATACAACCCATTCTCACATTTAGCCAACTGCGCCAACTTCATGTTACTTCCATTTTCATGATTCGATAACTCTGAAATTTACGTAAATATTCATGACTTGAAATATAAATCGCTGTGCTAAGAAATTCACATTTTTAGTATACATCATATTGGGTTGACCGAAAAGAAACCGGTGATTTTTTCAAAAACAGTAAAAACATTTTTTTGAGTTTTAGAATAAACTTTAATCACTTATATATTTTCCATTTTGTTGGATGACCTTTCCCCACCTTTGCTTTAAATTCATTATTCCAGCTAGCATTTACGTCTTCTTCTTTACCAGAAAATATTTGCATATTAAAAATCTATAAATTCCACCTGTTTTTTTTTTTGTGATTTACATGCCAAAATGAATTTTTGCCAAATTCCCATCTTAGAACTTCGCTGTTTAATATATCTTTGAATTTAAAAAATTTTGTTAAGAACTGGAACATTTGGAGAAAATAGTTAAATTTTCCGGAGATCATATTAGGATGATGACACGTGCTACTATATACTTTGACCGTTATACAACATTAAGGGGAAATATAGTATCAAGATTATGAAAAGTTCCCTACTGCGTCTTTTAGCTATATACTAATTTTGAATCCAACAGCTCTATAATTGCAGAATTGGCCCTTTTATCGCCCCACTCCCCCTCAAGTTTGTGAACAGGTGTAATTTTTTGATTTAAATCTAGATTCAAGCCACATGTTTTTGAATATGTTTACAACTCATGCTGAAAGTTTCAAAACAATCGGATAATAATTACAGACATGATACATTCGCATCTGATCATATATTTTACCATCTATAAAGAAATACGTATATACTTAAAGTATAATTTAATGTATATAGTATAAAAAAGTTAATTATATCAAGATCTTTTTATCTACAAGATTTTTTTATATATGTATTCTGTTTTTATAATGAATCGGTAAGGGTATACGTATTATTGCAAATGACACATAATATGCATATAAAGCCAAGATTCGAGCCCTTTTTTTTCGTTAAGATCCACGACTTCAAAAAAACCGTCGAACAGACATTTTCGTGTATATCCTATGTAGAATCGGAGAAGCTAATTTTTGCTTTATAATAAATAATGTAATCTCACAAAACTATAAACATTATAGAATTTTCTATAAATTACTACGATATTACCGAGTGGTGATAAGATTGTTCGAGCCTCAGTGGACCATTGCGCACTGTCCCATAAAACAAGAGATGTGGGTTCGAGTCTCACTCATGTCGATAGCATCACCCTCCTAGAAAAACTAAGTTATGACGTAGGATTTAAAATCCATTCCCGTAAAAAAATTTTCGGTGAAGGAAGCTGAAAAGAAGACAAATAGTGCTTTAAGTGGTAACCCGATACTATTGTTATGGCCATATAATATAATAATATAATAGGATTGCCTCAATTGGGCTATAGTTTGGAAAATAAGAGTATGCCAAAATACCAATTGGTTCCTATTGAAATGTTTTTTCCACAAAAAAAATCTGATACATTTTCAACTCATCATGTTGAAAAAATGCTCATATTCCATATTATATATATTTCACAGCCAACTAATTGAAATTCTTTGGCAATTAATGGTCCGTTTTCGGACTGCCATTATTATATCATTTATCATTTAACATGTTTCATTTATGTATTTATCGCAATTGGATACAGCCAACAACAAGTCAGAGGGCTTTAGTCGCGAGAGCTCGTCTACGAGATACCCCGTTCCCCGAAATTTTCAAAGTAGGCTTACAGCTTTTTCTAACGTACGACGTATAATCAGGTTTTATGGATTAATATATGCCTCTCTGAGTCAAATCTGATGATTCTACCTTCACAGTTGCGATACTCTGTCCTCCATGCACCCCCTGCAAATATGGTGTTCCACTAAAGCGAGTTGTCTCATATGTGTGCCTACCATACAGAGAATACATACAATGACAAATATCGCACTGTTTTTCGTGCGAATAACACTTAGGATATAATAGAATAATACGATAGTTTGGCATGATGTCATTTCCATAGGGTCAATCGACACCTACATACCAAATTTCATTACTCTTGCATAAGAATTGTATCAAATTTTTGGGAAATTTCATTTTACAGTTTCTAACCATGATCCTACATACCGAATTTGGTGTTGAATTTGAACGGTAAGACGGACGGATATATAGGCGGATAGACGGGCGGACAGACAGATGGACGGACATATGGACATGGCTATATGGGCTCTGCCACGCCTCCTTCTGCATGCAACATGCGTTTCAACAAAACTACTATACCCTTCTTCCCACTTTCAAATGGAAGCAGGGTATAGAAATTCCGCGTTTCGTCCGTTGAATGGTCAAACGTTTTTGCGCATGAAACTAAACATTTTGTACCCGGCTTTAATTCAAAATATGTCGCTGCCCCACTTTGTGGCATGCAGGTGTATGTGTATGTCTGTGTGTGAGGGTGTATGTGTGTGTGAGGGTATATATGTATATATGTGCGCGTAGGTGTCTGCGTGATGTTTTCATTACCATTTTAATTTCAATTTTCAGTTGCTTTTGGTATTTGTGCTCTGATTGTTTGTTTGCTTTTCATCAGAATCCACAGCTCTCTGCTCTATGTATCCTGTCTCTGTCTGATTCATTAGCATCTTTGCTGCATTAAAAACCAAAAAAAAAAACAAAAAAAAAAAAAACAAGCGAAACACAAAAAGAAATGCTTTCCTTTGCCAGCAGGCCCAAAGGCATTTTGTTTATCTTTCAGTCAGTTGTTAGTTGTTGGTTTTGTTAGTAGTTGGCAGCCTGTTGCTGCCATTATTCTATGCCTGTTGTATTATCATTGTCCTCCCGAGTTCTCCCAACTACCCCGACCACGACCACGACCACAACCCAGGCTCTCTCAGTCTTACCCCGACTAAGAACCAGAACCAGTCTCAGCATGAGATCCCAGTTCTTAGTCTTCAGTTCTTAGTTCTCAGTTCTTAGTTCTTATTTCTCAGTTCTCAGTTCTCAATTGTCGGTTATTATCTCTGTCAATATATATTTGTGCACCATATTTTATACGCCATTGTTTTCCGGCTTCTTTGACGGGTTTTTCAGAAAATGTTTTCAAAGCTTTTCGCTGCTTTCATTGTTGAAGGTCGTCTCATTACCTTCAGTTTCAGCTTTAAGCAGCTGCTGACATAATTGCATGCAGATAACCCCGAAGAACTACTGACGCGATAACCCAACCTCTTCCCCCCGTCGAGGCAACAAACTGAATTAAGTAAGCCCCCACTGTGGCGCAAGCTGCCAGCGAGGGTTGCTCGAAGCTATTTTAAGTGTGGCCAGACCTCATTTGATAGTTCCATAAAAGTGTTTATAACCTTTTAACGCAGTTGTAAACGGAACTTGCAACTCTACAAGGGCATTTCTCACTTGAGAAAGAGAGACTTTTCAATAGAAAAAATGAAATTCATGCGAAAATATTGGATTTTACGAAGATTGTGGTAATTTTAGTAGAGTTGCGCAAAGAAGCTCGCCCAAAATTCCAAACTCTTTTTTTGCAGTTCCCCAATTAATTGACCTATTTAGAAAGAAAGAATCCAATTGTCGACAGCTTTCCTTGATAATCTGCTCACTTTTATTCGTCACTTGAATTCGGGTGAACTATCTATTATTAAAGAAATTTTAGTATTAATATATTTTCCATAATTCAAAAACAATTGACAGACTGACTGACTGACACTCTGATAGACTCGCCAACAGTCTGACAAACAGACTAACGGACAGACTGACAAACAGACTAACAAACTGACTGACAAACAGACTGACAGACAGACTGACAGACAGACTGACAAACAGACTAACAAACAGACTGACAAACAGTCTGATAGATAAACTAACAGATTGACAAAATCAAAATGTAAGGGAAAAGTGCTAGCTATGGCATCTTCCCTAAAAGTTCTAAGGCGGTCTAAGGGTGCCAGTGCCGGTAAGGAAATCCCCACCGCAGTCCACAAAGGAATGCCCGAAAATACAGAAGCGAGGCAAGAAATGTGCTACAATAATCAAAACTCCGTCTACAGAGGAGAAGCGTCCACTGCGTCGAGAGCTCGACCTGATGCGGTTAAAGTGCGATGCAACAACCCGCAGGAGCACGCGAAAGCTCTGGCCTCCGTGTGAACGAACAAAGTGCTGAAACACCTGAAGGAGAGCGTCAATGGAGTGCGTCGTTCAGCTGCTGGAGAGATTCAGCTGCAGATGAACGAAGCAGCGAGTGAGGACACTGCTAAACTGCAGCTGGCAGTCCAGAAGGTGATTGGTGAAGCAGCCACTGTAACTACCCTCGCTGAGAAAGTCCGCAGACCGCCTCGATGATCCTCTCCAAGGAAATAGGAGATAAAATGATCTCGGCGGAGAAGGTTCGTATCGGATAGGCGGTATGCCATATCCACAGGAAAGTTGAACCGATGAGGTGCTTCAAATGTATGGAGCTTGGACATACTGCGGTAAGGTGCAAACGGAAGGAGGACTCTTCGAGACAATGTTTCAACTGAGGAGAAGACGGCCATATAGCCAAGTCCTGCTTCAAAGCTCCATGCTGCATTGTGTGCAAGAGAGCGGGAGCAAAAAGTTCAGCACACAGTACGAGCAGGGGGTTATGCCCGTACTATGCGAAGGCAGCAAGAAACCTTCAAAAATAAGGTTCCTACAGCTGAACCTAAGCCATTGCAAAGCAGCCCAAGACCTGCTAGATCAGACGATACGAGACCAGATGGTTGTTGGACACAGAACCACGATACCGGAGCTGCAATTTGGAGCTGTGGACGCTCCCCCTTGACTCTGACGGATCAGCATTCCGCAAGGGGATATGTCAGAACCCATTGGCATGGCCCTCGGTGAGTTCGAAGCGATTGTAGAGGACACAGCCAGCGATGCCCGAGGTCGCAGTTCCATTCTAATTCCCGGAGATTTCAATGCCTGGGCAATTGAATGGGGCAGCAATAGAACCACCCCAGAGGGAAAGTGCTGCTCGAAGCTTTTGCAGTGCTGAATGTGGTACTCCTCAACACCGGACATGGGCAAACCTTCAGCAAGGCGGGCAGAGAATCGATTATTGATATCGTGATCATAGAGCCATTCTGATAACCATGGGCCAACATTATCTGAAACTTGTAATGGAAAAGCTACAGACGATGCTAGATGTATCCGGCAAATTCTTCGAGCGCATCATATGCAATAGGCTTGAGGAGGAACTGGAGGAGAAATATGGAACCTCGGAGTGGCAGTTTGGCTTCCGGAAGAAGAGGAGCATCTCGGATTCCATCAAAGCCGTGGTTGACATGGCCAGGATTGCCATAGAAGGACAACGATAGGAATGCGGAAAGAAGCACTACTGCCTGGTAACAACACTCGACGTGCGGAACGCGTTTAACTCTGCAAGCTGACGGCCATCGTAAACACGCATAGTCGGCTTTGCACGAGACGGATCCCTTTTGCACACACTGTGCGGGGACCATTGAAGGCGCAGAACATGGATTTTTTGTCTATCCAAGATTCTCTGCTGATCGGGGCGAGCTTAGTTTAGTTATTGGAAGGGAATTCACGGTCGATGACCTGCTAGACATCCTGCTGAGTTCGCAAAGTTATTGGGCTGCAATATGCTCCACAGCCGCTGAAATCATCCAATACTTACGTGGCACAGAAAGACTGCGCCATTCTAATTCTAATCCTAGATAGGATCTAGTGTGGCCTTCATGCCTTCTCCCCCTCGCGAAGTA
>JBANCY010000809.1:0-19552 GCA_037040045.1 Phorticella flavipennis | reverse complement strand
TGAAATCCACCCACATAAAAATGTTCTTCAGTGAAGGAAGCAGAAATAGAGGAAAATAGAGCTTCAGGCTTTGACCCAAAAGGGTAGTTTTGGCCATATAAAAAAAAAATGCTGACAAATATATCAAGTCGGTTGTATGCTTTATTCTTGTTGTTGTCTTTATTTATCATTCGACCTGTCTCAAATGTGTAATAAGGATTGGTTAAATTATTTTACAAATTGACACATTCGTCGATTTAAATTGTTCTTGGTTTGTACTACATACATATAAATCGAATATAGTTTTGACAGATCTTTTGGTTATGATAGATATTCTTTTTATGCACACACACACTCTGTCTCTCTCTTTAGCTGTGCCTTTACTGCTCGACTTATAAATTTCTCTCGTTCTTTACCTCAGACATCCATCTCTCTCTCTTTCTTCTGTCTCTCTCTCTCTCTCTCTCTCCCTCTCTAAGACATTTTTAAATTGTTCTTATAAATATAATTTTTTTTACATACATTACATACATTTATTATGGTTAGTTTTCAGTGCAGCTTCAAACACAACGTTCTAATAATGCTTTCAACACAAACAGAATGGATCGTTTCCAATATAATTTTGCGTTTCGCTTTGTTCTCGTTACGATACGATATATGTACATAGATTACGCATACGTAGGGTTGGTTAAACGATTAATTACTAATTGTAAGACTAACAATCAAAACTGTGCAAATCGAAAAAGTTGACTCTTTATTTTTGTGGCTTGTTTTTTTTTAATTTTTATTTTTTTTTTTTCTTTTTGGAGGGGGATTCTAGTTTTCAGTTTTCAGTTTTCGGCTTTTTGTTGTTGTTTTTGTTTTCATCACTGGAACATATATCAATTCCAGCGTCACTGAATTTGATTAAAATCGCGATTGCTAGTGTTGAAAATGCTCAATATGTTCGTTCATATGTCGGCATATGAGAGATTAAAACCAGTTTGTATATTTTTCTTATGCTTTTCGTTTCTTAGTTTTTTAGTTTTTCAGTTTTTCAGTTTTTCAGTTTGTTAGTTTCAGTGTCGCCATTTTGAATAATTTTTCAACTACTCTGAATACTAAGATACTATAACATATATGTACTTGTATACTTGTACTATATACTGTATACATGTAGTATATGTGGACACAAATAAAAAACTGTTTGCTCCTTTCATGTCGGAGACGAGTGTTATGTTCTATGTGTTTAGTTGTTGCTTTTCAGTTTTTGGGTTTTTATTTTTTTTTTTTATCTTTTTCTATGTGATTCCCATTTAAAATTACTTCAAACTTTTGATTCTCATTGTGATTATTATAAAAGGCAATCGTTTTCATTTGCATTTCAGTTTTTGGCAACACTGACTGTCATAAGTATATGTACACACTTTGTACTAGTTGTATTCGTATTCGATTTATCAATTGTTTTGCTTCAGTTTCGATCAGTTTATTATGCGTGACTTGGTGCAACGGTTTGGCCAACACTCACATCCAATTATGCAGAACACAAAAGTGTTTATCAACACTGTTAACTGTCAAAATATGATCACGGGACTCCCAAGGGCCGGAACTTTGCTCCTAAACTCAAAAGTTTAATCAAAATCAAAAGAAAATTAAAAAGTCATTAGCTATGATACAATTTTGTTTTGTTTGTTTTAGATTTTCCAACAAGTTTCCACAAGTTGTGAATTATATTACAATTTCTTTTTTATCGAGTCCAGACGATTATTTATTAGTTTTAACGTTATAAGTCGTTTATGCCACATTTATAACGTGATTATACTTGCTTATGTACTACAAACATTTACAGTTTCCATCGTTAAAAACGCTCGCAAACTTAGTTCTCATTATATATCATTTATATTTATCATATTTTATTCTATGTTATTCGTTTTTTTGTTGGTTTAATGTTTTATTTTTTGTATTTTCTTCATATAAATTCAACTTGCCACGCCTATATTTTGAATATAATGTATGATAGAAAATCTGATAAAAGTTTGAAAGTTTCCAAGAATCAGGACTGTGTTGTGTTGTATTTGTACTGCTTATTCACTCTAACAGCATAGCTAAGCACAAACGATTCCATTGATTAGCGCGAGACGACACTCTGCCCATTCTGCCGACTCTGTCCTACAATGGCTGCCTGCCCATTTTCCCTATTTACATTTATGTATTTCTCTGATTAACAGACGCATTACAAACTTCAAATCATAACTGCATAAAGAATTGTATTCTTTAAAGTAACTCTCTAAGTACCCTTTTGTGTATATAAATGTCTATATAAGTCACTCTCTATCTCTTTCTATGTATCCATCTGTTCCTTTCTTCATCGTTTTTTTGTTTAGTTTTTTTGTTTGGAGGAAACTTCAAAAAGGATGTAAACGAAATGTTAAAAGTTGTCATCGTTGCTCGGGTTAAGGAACTTGTTTACCATACACATAATATCTTCAAAATAGGTTGATCGGCAAGTATGATCACGGCATAAATAAATGGCTGTAAAACCATAAATTGAATGTTATACATATATAAATCCATTTCTGTAACATGCCTAAGTCATCACTTAGCTTCAATAAAATTACACAGCCAGTTAGGCAGATAATTTATATACTTATATGCTTTTACCAGGGTATAACATCTAACCCAAGATTAACTAAAATACCTGAAGTTTTCCGGTTGACTACTGGCTTATTCAATACCATCCAGTGCCCTATACAGACAATCATAATCGTCGTAATTATCATTATCATTATCAAAATCATTATCATTATAAATATCATTATCATTATATTATAATTATAATTATAATATAATAATAATTATATATAATTATAATTATAATTATTAATATCATTATCATTATCATTACCATTATCATTATCATTATCATTATCATTATCATTATCATTATCATTATCATTATCATTATCATTATCATCATTAGCATGATTTTCTCTATATATTCATCATTAGCAAATATAATTATCGTTATCATTATTATCATTACAATTGTTATTCTCATTAGTTCATCAGCTCATTTAACTCATCTCTTTTTTCTTCATAAAATTTATTTAGTTATTTTTAATCATTATTATAGACTTTAGGGAATGGGTTTTTTTTTGGTGTTTTTGAGTGATAACTTTTGTAAAATCATTTGTTGTTTATGTGATAGTCGAGAGCGTTGTCAGTTGAATAGTCTTTGTTGACGGCGATGCCATGGGTGAAGGCGTTGGAACGAATAAGCTAGACGAGGCTGTTTCAGTGGTGAGACTCCTCTCTTCGTAGACTCCGGCGCGTTCCTAAAATTACATGATAATAATTCAATTAATTCAAATCGCCATAAATAAAATATATTGGTGCAATGACAACCTACGTGGGATTTGTCATATTTAAAACGTTTCCAGATGTTTGTCTTCGGTTCCATAGGTGTACCATCCACATTATAGTTCGGATTCGAGAAGGTCAGAACGGACCGGCTTGAACCACGTGAATTTCGCTTGGACTTCTTACGGTTTGTATTCAGAGAAAGCACTGAAAATATTTCATGGTAATGTGGCAATGTTCAATATAAACAAAATTAATAATACTAGATACTAACTGAATATGACAAGCATTATGATGACGACCATCACAATGACCACGCCGAGTGCAACGATTACAAAGAATTCGCGTTCGCTGTTCTCCTTGTGTTTGAGATCATCATCGTACTGATTGTTGTTGTTGTCCCCAGTATCGGTAGTTGTGGTATCATCGGTCAGCTCATCCGAATAATCGGGTTGCGATTCACTCTCAAGACGGGCCTGAACCAACTCCGAGGGCGTTGTGGAACAAGCCCGTCCATCACTATCTGGTCGATCTGGACAGGCGCACACGTAATCGATGCCACGGAAAAAGCACAAATGTGAACAGCCGCCATTTTCCTGGGCGCACTGGTTCCAGCCTTTCATCTGACGCTGCAGCGACACAGCGCGTATATCGAGGGCACCACTCAGCGCGTCCCGCACCTCGAATGGCGTTGTGTATCCAATGCGGGGAAGCCGTTGCGAACGGTACACAGACTTATTATACCAATCGGTCCAATAAATGCTATTTTCAAACTATTAAACGAAAAGAATAGGATATATTTTATTATTCTATAATGTGTATAAGGCAAATCCCAAGCTTACCATGGTCAAGCCGAATGGATGAGGCGCGTAGGGCACGATCATTTGACGGCGTTTGCCATTAAAATCAACCTGGCCGATATTATCCTCAAGTGCATCAGCCCAAAGCAGTCGCCGATTGCTATAAGCGATCAGAAAATGTTATATAATTATATAACAACGGCTTTAGAAATCCCCTAGTTCCATATTTTATTTTGTAGTCAAATAGAGATGTGAGAAAACATCGATATGGTTATCGATATAAATATTTTTGCAACAGGCGATATTTTGCAAGCCTTTTTATAACTTATTAAGAAAATAAACTAACATCAAAGGCAGGTCTATTTACCGATATTTGTGTACCTTACAAAATTGAGCAATCTACTGTCGATAACAAAACCCTCGCTAAAGTTTACAGTGCTTATTGACGATCAGATGTTGTTGTGGGTCACACTGTTTTGGTTTAACAGTCGGTTATATTCTTTAAATTATATGATGACTTTCGAAAAATATATTTTGAAAATTTCAAAGCCCATATCTCAAAACAGGAGTGAAGTTGTTCTTTATCCTAGTAAAAACTTTGAGGCGTCCTGACATTGACATTATCTCTATCTTGCAATAAATCTATGTACTCGGATACGTATACGACTTAGAGAAAGTCTTAATCTCTTTAAATAATTTTCTTCAGTTTAAGCTAAAAATATTGCCCAATATCTTTTAAAATGTTTTTGTACGGAGACCTTGAACATATTTTGTGCTCCTGCCGAGTCTTTATGAAGCACATAGACAGTCCCCCGAGAGCAGCCACGTCACCAAGCCTAAACTCTGTGACTTCCAACTCTATGAAAGACATTTGGGGGTTTGACGTAGCGTTGCACTATTGCAAAAGTTGTGCAACACTGCTGACGTGAACGACCCATTTTGAGCTCACGACGAAAGAGCGTTGCAGAATTACTTGATAGTTGTTATCTGTTCGCCTTATTTCGCATTGTGAGAGTAAATTTTGAGGCTGAAAATTATGCCTTCTAAAAGTGTGAATGCGTCAATTTTGGAAGGGAGAACACTTAATGCAATTTCATTGACAATGCCGTTGGCATTTATTAAAGCCGCAGAGGAGACATTACAAAAATACCGAAGTCAATCTCTTGGCGAGATAGCATACTCTCCTCATTCGACAATAACCGTCACAATAAGCAGCTGTTTTTTTTGATTATGCTCTTTAAACTCTAAAATACACCTACGAAATACAAAAATTTTAAGTATTTTTGCACGAATTTTACAACACACTCATGTATTTTAGCCTTTAACAACACTAGTAATTTCTGCAAAGTGAAACGATTTTTGTAGTCAATTTTGTAGTCAGGGACTTTTTCTCGTTTCGAGTCCATACAAATTGTTGTTGGAGTGGCTGAAAATGTTCAATACTGCTGCGGTGCAACGCTACGTGAGCACCCTAATAATATTCTCATAAACAATCTCTTCTCTTACCTAAAATCTATGGTAAGACCCGTTGGAAAGCCAATACCGGAAGTAACAATGGCAGTACGATTTGAGCCATCCAATAAGCTGCGCTCAATTTTCGATGGTGTGTTCCAATCCGACCAGAAGAGGTAGCTGAACAAAAAGAGAAAGTATATAGAGGGCAATTCGAGGGTTACTTTATATCCAAGACATACGCTTTCGCAGGGTGCACAATGACAGAACGAGGATCGCCTAGATCCTCTGTGATAAGCTTCTTCCTACAGCTGCCGTCAATGCGTGAGACTTCAATAAGCTTACGATCCGTATCGGACCAATAGAGATTCTCGGCAATCCAGTCAACCGCAATGCCATTGGGAGTTAGCAGCTCGGTGCTGACTATGACTTTGCTTTCGGTGAAATTTAGAAGATTAACTCTGCGTATAACGTCCAGATTGACGTCTGCAAAGAATAGCCAGTTTTTGCGATAATTATAGTCCAGAACGACGGCTCCATGGACGCCATTAATGGGCAGGACAACGTCCATATAGTCTCCGCTATTTAATGAGATCATGCCAATGCCGGAGCGCAAGGCAATAAGCAGATAATCCTAGAGAAACGTAAAATAAATCGAAACAGAAAATTCAATTGTTGACTTTTACCCAATTTAACCCAAGTTTTTGTATGGTGAAACCCAACTTACGTCTGGTAGATTCTGACAATCGGTTGTGCTATTTTCGCGTAATCTCAGTCCAGTGGGGCACTGGCAGGTATATCCTGTTGGATTACGCAAACAAAGATGGGAGCAACCTCCATTATTGTCGCCGCAAACATTTCCCGTGGTCTGATCCTGTTTGAAGATCACCTTGATGTCCATCAAGCCATCGATGTTGGTCATAACATCCCGCTTGGTAGTTGTATTTCGCCGTTCGGCCATATGCAATGCCTTCGACTTCCAGTCGGTCCAATAAATATAGTCATCGGTAAGAGCCAAGGCGTATGGGTGGTGTAATGAGGACATGATTAACTTGCGTTGATTTCCTGTGTAATCGCAAGAATCGATGGTCTTCAGACGCGCGTCAACCCAGTATATGCGTTTGCTCTTCAGATCCAAGGATAGTCCATTCGGCCAGCCGAGATTGGCAGTCACAATTCGAGAGCGCTCATTGCCATCTAGATGTGACCGTTCGATTTTACGATAATGTCCCCAGTCAGTCCAAAACAGTAAGCCCGCCTCATAGTCGAGTGCGAGGCCACGCGGCGATTCCAGATCCTTGTAGGCAATCACATGGCGATAATTTCCTTCGAGTGTCGCCACTTCGATTGTGTGTCGGCCGGCATCGGCCCAGTAGAGTGTTCGTCCAATCGAATCGACAACCAAGCCATCTGGGTTCTCCAGACTCTCACCTATAACTTTGTGCACATGCAGACCATCCGGACTGGAGCTCATGATGACATTCTCAATTGTGTCTGACCAAAATATATAGCCAGTCTTGTGGTCCACATCCAAGGCAACGGCATTGGAAATAGGCGGCAACGGCAAGACCACATCGATTAGATGATCGAAATCGAGTGATATTTGGCGTATATCAATGCGATGGGCAAAGAGTATGTACTTCGTGGGACCCTCTGAGCACGTGCGGCCATCCTCCTTCAGCTGCACCCCAACAGCACAGGCACAAGTGTAACTCGTTGGATTCAGTAGGCAGAGATGGGAGCATCCCCCATTCTGTTTATCACAAGCATTAAAAATGCGTCTCCGCATTCTATGGAAGACTCGTATGTCCATTAAGTCACTGCTGTTCGCAATGACCGTGGCAATATTTTTTCCAGTCAATTTATCGGCACTCATGGCCGATTTCGTATCCCAATCGGTCCAGTAGACGCGTCCAGCACTCACATCCAATCCAAAGGGGTGGCCAAGACCATCTATGTGGGGCATGGTATTATCTCAAACCAAAGCTTAGTCAAAAATTTAGATGTACTTACTGATTATAGCCTTCCGACTGCTGCCATCAAAGTTCATGTTCTCCAGGGCTTTGGTGCCACCGTCGACAAAATATAATTTATTCTGTTCGTAATCAATGGCCAGTCCATTGGGCCAGATAAGTTTCTTGGAGGCGATTATGACGCGGCTGGCACCATCCATATTGGCACGCTCGATCATGGCCTCTTCACCCCAGTCAGACCAAAACATGAGACCCTCTTCAATGAAAAAATAAAATCTTGGTATTAGTACAGAGTATCTCAAAAGTAAGATTACATTTTTAGAGCTGAGTAAGTCAAGTCTTTCACGAGAGTAGACAATGGACTGTGCGTCCGGGAAATTTTTAAGAAATAAATTAAATTTCGAAGTTACGAAGATTTCGCATTCAAAATTTTTGTTTAATTTTTATTTTTTTTTTCTTTTGATTATTATTATTATTATTTATTAATAACAACAATAACATCCATAACAATATTTTTTTTAATTTCTGCTTCCTTCACTGAAGACCTTTTTTTACGTGGATGGAATTCAAATCCTACGCCACAACCTAGTTTTTTAAGGATGGTAATGCCTATTGACATGAGCGGAACTCGAACTCGCAACTCATAGAACAAGAATATATATACATTATGGGGTGTGCCATGCCTCCTTCTGCCTGTTACGTACATTTGCACAAGCTTATACCCTTCATACAAATTTTCAATTGGGATCAGGATATAATAATATGTTAGACAAGTAAGAAAGCTCTAGTCAAGTGGGCTCGACTACGAGATACCCTGATCCCAACAGTGCAATGCAGTCGGAATCGCTTAATACCGATACACACATACACAGACCCACTTTTACCCTTATCCAGCGTGCGATAGAGTCAGCGCTACGTCCGCCGGCCTCTCCATATGTGACATTTTAAACTTATTTGCGAATAACTTCTGTGTTTATTATCCGATCTACTTGAAACTTTCAGTGTAAGTTCGAAATATATCCCAGAATACGTGTTTCAATCAATCTTGTTTTAATCTTGTTTCAAATCAAAAAATTTAATCTGTTATCAAATTTTTTTGATTTGAGGGCGAGGCGAGCGTGTTATCCAAAACGAACGAATTTATCGAAGGGCGAATGAGGCCTGGTATCATCGAAATCTCCGAACTTGATATGTGCATTATACACACGGCCCTTCAAGCCGAGTTTCAATTCTCTAGCTCTTATAATCTCGGACGGACGGACAGACAGACGGACATGGGTAAGTCGACTTAATTTTAAGGCTAAGAAGTGAATTTTGAAACTTTATTTTACATTTTACATAAATACATATGTCTACTAAGGGTTTATAAGTGAAATTCTGGATCCTTGGAAAGAGTTGAAGAGTGAACAAAGGGCCAAAATGAACAAACTGAGTAAGTGAGTAAACAAAGAGACAAGATATGTTAAAAGAACAATTAAGACTGAATATATTCACTTACTCAACACTCTTTTGTTGCCGTTTTCATGAACAATCCAACAATACCCTTTATTATTCGAAAATACATTACGAGTTGTGGCAAAATTGTATACTTGATGAACATTGTGAACTTTGTTATTTTCTCATGTTTAGAATCAACATCGAAAGCTGACACGTTTTAGACTGTTTTAGGAAGTAAAGGTGTGAATTTAGGAAGTAAAGCTCCATTTGCCGAGAATAAAGTATTTTTAAAATACAAAGCATATAACACCATATGGTTTTACGGAATTTAAGGCTTGCGTCCCCCAAAACACCATCCATTATCCTTGAATTAGAGCACTAACTATACAGCAGATGTTCTTTGGTGAGTGGTTAGTGGTTAGATGCTCCTAATTTTGGTGCATATATGTACGAGTTTTATATATAATAGATTTTGAACAATATGTAAAAACTTTTACTTTTGTCGTTGAAAATAGTATAGTCACTTTTCTGTTTGTAATGCGTAATAGAGACTTTTGTAGACGCCCAAATGTTGTCTCCGGAATGGGCAGGAGATAAAAATAAGTATATTTGAATAACTACGTCTGCATATCCATCTGTATGTATGCAATAAGCCCCTACTATAGGCATGATGCAGAATCTTTTATAGAGTTTGGAATCTCGAAATTTGTCAGGAGACAAAAAGTAATCGATTTATGTAAGCACGTCTGTCTGTTTGTCCGTCCGTCTGTTTACATGTATTTTATCCCTCAGTTTTTTAGCTATACCCATGGAACTTGCTGCAGACAATTTTTGCTACGTTCACTTTATCATGTGAGAGATATATAATATATTCGCCTTCGACACAATTATAACCCAAGCACGGTACATTATTTAAAAAATATGTTTTTTTCTAATCGTCTAATTTTACTTATAACGAATTCCGTGTAAAATTTTATATAGAATGAAGAAAGAAATTATTCCGTAAGTATTAGTGGAATTCATCAACCAGGTGTGAAGGGACAAGTTGTCTCTGTGTGTGTGTGTGTGTGTTTGTTAGTTTGTGGTGTGTGTTATTTACAGGGTATGTCACTCGTTAGAATTTAAAATATGAGTTTATAGCTTACCGATTGGATTAACAACAATATCTCGTGGCTTATCAAGTTTTTCCCAGACAAGTAGAGTTCGCATTTTACCATTTGTTGTCGCCACTTCAATGCGATTTGTTGATGGATCTGTCCAGTAGAGCTTGTCGGTGATCCAGTCTAGGGCTAAGCCCACGGGTGACACCAAATTCGAGTGGACAACCCGTTGCTGATAGCTGCCATTGAGATGTGCCTTGTTTATGGAGCTGCGTTCCACATCTGTCCAGTAGATGAAGTCCGTCTCGCTGCACCAGTCCAAAGCGACAGCATGCTTCAGATTATCCAAAGGCACTATCATATCAACCTCATTCGGTCCGACGGTTTTGCTGTTCATCTGTCGCAGACGTATGTCCTTTCGACGTGCCACCAGTACGAGCTTGTCTGGAGCACTTTTGCAGGTCTTGCCGTCATCTTTGAGGGAGAGACCGATGGGGCAACCACAACGGCGTGACGTCTTATTGGGCAGGCACAAATGGGAGCAGCCACCACGTAGTCCACGCCTGTCCTTTTGACAGCGATCCTGATAGTCAGGTTGCCGCGCTGGATGGTAGGCGTGTATGTCCATCGGGAAGTGGAAGTTCTCGTGCACCGAACGGAAGCCTTTGCCAGTTATCTTATTGGCTGCCGATACGGTCTTGGTGTTCCAGTCTGTCCAATACATTGTGTCCTCGAAAATGGTGAGCGCGAAAGGATGCGGTAGGTGGGTGCTGAGCACCTTGACGCGATCAGTGCCATCCAAGTTGGAGCACTCGATGGCATGCTGCTTGGCATCGGCCCAGTATAGCTTGCTATTTGGGTAATCAATGGCCAATCCATTCGGCCAGGTGACACCCTTTGATATGATGACCTGACGTTGTGAACCATCCATGTGGGCGCGCTCTATTTTTGGATTTGGTCCCCAATCGCTCCAAAAGGCCAAAGCCTCACCCGGATGTATGACAATGGCGCGTGGCTTATCCAAGTCACTCGATGCAATAACTGTCCGCAAATTGCCCTGGAAATTTGATACCTCCACACGGCGCGTACCAGAGTCGGTCCAGAAGAGCAGGTCATGCACCCAATCAACTGCAATGCCACCGGGGGATTCTAGACCCCACTTGATGACATCTCGCACGCGCGTGCCATTGACGTAGACCATCTTGATGACATCCGTGGAAACATCCGACCAGAACATCAAGCCCTTGCGATAGTGAAAGTCCAACGCGATGGCATTGTGTAGACCTTTTACTATGGCCATATATCGATTGTTGCTTAGGGTCACCCGTCGGATATCCCAGCGATTGGCCACAAGTAGTGTCATTGCACCGCCCAGAGCCTTGCAAGTGCGCAAATCTGGACGCAGGACATAGCCCAACTCACAGGAGCACACAAATGACCCAAGAGTGTTATGACATTTTTGGGAACACACTGGACTCGTTAAATACTGACACTCGTCTATATCCGTACAGCTTTAAAATGTTTAAAATAGATACAAAACGTGTGAATTACCGACGGAATTATTGGGAAGATTAGGATAACAAAGCGAACAAGAGAAACAAGGGAATGGCGGAATTGTGGGGAAGGTTAGAGCACATTTTGCTGTCTTCGGCTTACTTGCGTTTGTTTGGATTCATCAAATAACCCAGGCGACAGGCACATTCATCGCGTCCTCGCGCTGTTTTAATACAAATCTGTTCACATTGATTGGGCTCCGGGCACTTTTGCTCCACGGGACAATTGACTTCATCTTCACCAAGAGGGCAATCGTTTTGGCCATCGCACACATGTTTCTGATGCACACAGATTCTTTAAAAGATAAACAGCTATTGTATATTGATTAAAGAGATTGGATTAGAGAAGGTAACTACTTTAAATTGGTGATGTTTTTCTTGGCTGGACATAGAAATTGACCGGCATCACACTGCAGATGACAATCGACCTCGTCTTCCGCCGACGAGCAATCCGGATAGCTGTCACATAACCAGGTGCGCTGTAGGGAGACAACAAATCATATCAATTGCCCAAAGAGTGGGAAAATCCAATTGAATTACCAGAATGCAGCGACCATTGTGGCATGTAAACTCGTCGGGGCCACATGTTGAGGGATGCTCTGGATTCATATTGCCACAATCGTTCTCATCCTCGCCGCCATCGCAATCCTGCTCCTTGTCGCACTTCCAGCGCTTCGGAATGCAGGTGCCGTCGGCACATTTATACTCGTTGGACGTGCACTGTGAAGGCTTCTGCTGGCAATTCTCCTCATCGCTCCAGTCACCGCAATCGTTATCGCCATCGCAACGGAATCGGTTGAGTATGCACTGACCGCTTGGACCGCCGGCACCACCCAGTCCGCCGCGGCACTTGAACTCACCCTCCGGACAGCTGTTAATTACGGCCGGGCATTTGTACTCGTCCGAGTTATCATCGCAGTCGCGTTCACCATCGCAGCGAAATGCCAGTGAGATGCAGTAGCCATCGTTGCAGGTGAAGTGCTCATCCGTGCAGCTGCTGCGATTGCAGTGCACCTCGTCCGAGTAATCCTTACAGTCGTTCTCTCCATCGCACAACCACTGTTTCGGAATGCAGAATCCGTTCTGGCACTCGAATTGATCCTCCGTGCAATTGGTGCGTGCTCCGCAGTGCGTCTCATCTGAGTAGTCTCCGCAATCGTCGTCGCCATCGCAGAGCCAATCCTTGTTGATGCAGCGATAGGTCTTGGGACACATGACATGTAGGCCGCTCTGTTCGCACTCCTTCTGCAGTTTGGACATCATGTCGTCCATATTATCGCAATCGAACTCGTCGGAGCCGTCGGTGCACTGAACCTCGCGATTGCAGCGTCCGTGAGCATCGATGCACTGACAGTTTCCGCATTGCCAGTGTGACTCGTCGCAAGTGTTGTGGCAACCAGTAGCAGCGGGTGGGCTATAGCCATCGCCAGGTTGTCCTAGTTGTCGGGGATCATCGTGTACAACAACCCGGTTTGCAAAAGGCCGAAAACCCTTCTGTTTGTTGTTAGCACCGGCAACAAAGCCATCACGGCCCCGAGTGCTAGTCTGTCTATCCGACTCACGTACCACGTACATGTCTGGCCGACCGCCCTGTGCACCCACATTACGGAATTTAGGCGTATCGCCGCTGCTGGTTGTTGCGGCGCCAGCTCCGACATTTGGCTTTAGTGGTATCATGGGCTCCTTGGTAAAGACGTGGCCATAAAACTTATCGTCATCTTCATTGTCCTCTCTATGAACATTCTCGTGATCACGATTGTGGTCATGGTCTTCACCGTGGTTAAAGTTATGATCATGATCATGGTCACTTTCATGATCATGGTCATGGTCATGGGCGTGGTCATGATCCTGTTCGTGGTCATGGACATGATCTGGGTGCGGTGGAAAGCCGGAAGCAATCAGATAGTCGTGTTCGTCTTCCTTGTGGAGCAACTCATCGCTAAGCTCCTCGCCATGCAGCGTGTGTCCGTTGTCTAAGTGCGGATTGCCATTTGTCGAACCAGATTGTGCTTGTTGATACCAGTTCTGGGGATATCCTGATGCAATACCAACACCGCGGTTCTGTATGTCACCCTCATATTGCTCTCCATATCCGTAGCTCAAATCACCAATTCCCAAAGCTGAAACGGAAAGAAGGCATTTATTATTTATCATTAACATTCATTTGCATTGAAATTTAAATTGAATTTGTAATTGTTTTTGTGTAAACCAAAGGCATTCAATGGCAGGACTTGCTTTGTGCTACATCATTATAAGTATCAGAATCTGTTATGAATAGTTTCAATATTCGCAGAGAAATAATTTTGTTGTGAAAGGCGATGAAAGGCTTCTAAGTCTCTTATTTTCCTCTTGTATCTTTGTATTCCTGGAAGTAGTCTCTGTTCAAAGGCCACTGTCGACGAATTCCGCGTAAACGTTAGGTGCATAGGAATGCTAATCTTTCATTTAAGACCAACTGTCTGCCCGCTGAAAGGGCCAACGATTCTATTCATCGTTATGTTGGGTAATTCACAATTCACAACATGAATTTTTCACTGAACCCTGATATACAATGGGAGTCATGCAATGGGAGTCGTGAAGCTATCAGTAGTTACGACATTAAACATTCAAACTGAATTCCCATAACTGGGAAAATGAACCGCAGACGATGTATTCCGCCAACATGTCTAATTCCCAGTAAAGCCCTTTCCAACAATTTACCAATGACAGAATCCATATGTGAAATATTTGCAAAATGAGTAAAGAAATTTTAAAGTCGAATTGGATTCTATTTATAGCATATAGCATACAGCATATTTATATGTCGAGTTCAGACATACGAAACAATTGTGAAGCTTCTTACTTTGGGGCAGTCGACAGATGACTTAGAAATGTTTAATTTATATCTGCAAGGAATATAATTTAAACGAAATTCCTTAAATTATTTAATAAGCGAACATCCAAGATTTGCTGCTTGAATTGAGGAAAACCCAGAAAACACGTCTCAGCTTTTGCCCCAAAACAAGGACATCCAATTGAAATATGCCAGTCGCATCAGTTGACAAAATAAATGGAAGCAGGAAGGAATTTCCGTTTCGAATTACATTTATTTATATCATCCATTACCTTCGATTATGCCTCCTATTTTTAGTTCATAAGCTGCACACGTAAATCAAAAACATTTAAGATGCCTTAAAGAGCACAAGTTGTCCAATGTTATATCATTTTATATTATTAGAATACTTATTAAATGCTTTTTGGGGCAAGTAGTTAAACTGCAATAGGACTAAAAGTCACGTTAATCTATTTTTTAAACAAACTAGCCTATATGTACCATATATTTATTAAAAAGCAAATGATATATATCCTTATTATGTATTGTTCCATCACATTTCCAGAAGCATGAAATGTAATATTCTCTTCCTCTTTTTTACTTACTCTTATTTCATTTGCCGTAGGTTAGGCGAAAGGAACTGTTGCTTGAATTTCGATCTAAGAATCTATGTATCGGACCTGAGAGCCAAACAGTTTTTGCCCTCCTTTAAAGCACATCTTCTTAATATTAAAAAGTTGTCTACTTTATATTATTATTTTGAAAATTGAAAATTTGAAAACTTTCGATTGAGAGGCTAAGGGAAATACTCTATATAAGTTTTGCTCCTCATTAATCTGCGGTAATCTTGAGATTCTCCCAAGTTTTGTTCAACACTCTCAACTCTAATAGAAAACAAATCAATTTGTAATAATTCTGTAAATACTGCTGATATTTAATTTTAAAGTTTCAATAATGATTATAAGAATTGTCAACAAATAGCTAATTGATTATTATTATATGGCATAACAACCACATCAGGTCAAAGCCTGAAGCACTATTTGTCTTTTTTCCTGCTTTCTTCACTGAATAACTTTTTTTATGTGTGTGGATTTAAAGTCCTACGCCACAAACTAGCTTTTCTGGGAGAAACAATCTAATTTACCACTTGTAATTCTCAACCTGTTCCACGTTAGCAGCGCTATGAATTTATAGCAAATTAAATAGCAAAGTCTGCAGTTGATATCAATGGAAAAACAATGTTCTTTTGGTATTATTATATAAGTATTGCTTATATATATATTTGTAAATTTCCAGAGCATGACAAAGAGCTTGTGTCTATTTGATTTATGTTTTGTTTTTCGTTTTAGCATTTGCATTATTTTTTGTTGTTTAAAAATAGACCATAAGCCTTATCAGAGCTAAACAGCTATGGCAATCCCAGCTCCCCAGCTCCCCAGTTTCCCAGCTCAGGCAAAATGAAAACTGATGAATAAAAAGGTAAAAATATATGTATTGAAGGCTCTTCCAAATGGGAGCTATTTGCAGATAGCTCATTATGTATACAGTATATATCCCATATACATATATATATATATATTTGCCAGAGGTTTGTATTGAATTAAATTTGAAATTGGCTTAAAAACGCTTCAAGAACATTGACAAACTCCAAGAAACAAATCAACAAACCTTTAACTATGCATAAACTGACAATTGATTCATCAATAACCTGACATCGGTGGCCTTTGGCATCAATATTTTGCATTTCCTTTGCCAAATTGCTCAAATTAACAATTTGCCTCGACTAAGTGTCAGGTGTTTGCCGACGCAGCTCGACAATTTCCTGTGCCAAAGTTATATCCGGTTTATAGCACGAATCGTAATCGTAATCGTAATTGCATAGAAGGTGCCCCCCAAAATTATTAAGCATCCTTGCCAATTGCTGACAAATTGTCGAGAGCTAAAATTTTTATTTCACATTTTTACATTTGCAAATGCTCAACATTTTGTGGATGGATGCTGTGTCTGTGTATGTGTTGGTTGAAGTTGGAGAGGGGTCTGGAGGTCTGTAGGTCTGTAGGTCTTTAGCTCTTTAGGCTTGTGGGTCTGAGGGTCTGAGGGTCTGAGGGTCTGACGCGCCTCCCCCTCACAAATAGCTGCGCATTGTTTTCTGTCTATACCAAGGATTAGGTTCAAAAAACAAAGTGGCTACCATTTTGCCAGCATAATGGGAATGGAACGGGCAAAAACAGCCTTTGGTCCTGGGAATTACATTTTCAGGGTCTTCGCGCAGTTTGCAGAAAACCAAAAACAGAAAACAGAAAACTTTTGTTAGTTTGTCCGGAGAGTAAGATTTCAATAAAAACAAAGGTAATAACAAAGCACACGGTGAACACCTACAAATTCTCAGTGTTTTATTGCGTGGGTGAACGAACATTAAGGAGCAAGCTATACTGGGTCCCGGGTCCTGGGTCCTGTGTCCTGCGTTCTGCGTTCTGTATGCTGTGGTCCTGTGGTGCTGTGGTGTTGTGGTGCTGTCCGGCGTTCGTCTTGTCCGTCTCTGCCCAGCCATCATTTTGGTGTCGCTGAGTTGTTGTTGTTTATGCCACTGTGCGTGTGTGTGTGTGTGTGTTTGTGTGTATGCATAACTTGTATACACACATTTTTATGCTGCTGGCCACTTACTAATCAACTAACAGGTGGTGTCAAAATGTGTGTATAACTAGAGGAACCCATCCAAGCCGCGCCAACCCAACCATTCAACCCATTTCTCAATCCCCAACTCCCACTTCCCACTTCCCATTTTCCAGGGCCAGGTCCTCCTCCATGGCCCCCCATTGCTCACAAATAAATAAGCACGATTGGAAAGTGCAAAGAATCGAATTAAGTTAAATGCCGATGCCACATCGAAAGCCACAGCCACAGCCACAGCCACAACCGCAGCCTCAGCCTCAACCACAGGCACACCGACACCGACTCAGCCTCCGACTCAGCCTTCGACTCAGCCTCAGCTTGAACCACACAACCTCAACAGCACACGGCGTGAGGCACACGACCGGAGCCACAGCATAAATGGCATAAATCGAAATTCTGATTTACAAGTATTATATTTGCCTTTGGTAATTGTTATAGAGCTTCGGAAGCCTCTGGCATATTCAATGATAATAATTCTGTTGTTGTCAGCAATTGTTTGGCCTCCTAATTTGCTGTATGATATGCTTAAATCGGGGGGGAATTTCTAATGCTAATGCTAATACCAATTTTCATTGATAAGTACGCTAATGCATACAATACAAATATACAAATGTAGATATATATATATATTTATATAAATATATAGACGTAGGCGTGTTGGGTGTATGTAGGGTGGTAGGGGCTAGTAGCGGGTAGTAGGGAGGTGTTGTACGTGACAGAGATAATACTTACACAAGCATAGAAGGCACACCAAAGGGCAAAACGGCAAGGATATGCACAACATTGCCAAAACGCGCGCGCACGAAACTCACACACGGAACGAGGTGGATCTGTGTGTCTGTGCGAGGCACGTACACGCGGCACGCAGAGCCACGCGCAGGCACGCACGCACGCACGCACGTATGCACGAGCGCAGCACTGGCGCTGCCTCTTGCTGTCTCTTTTGCCTGTGTTTGCGGCTGTCGTTGCTGTTGTTGTTGTTGTTGTTATTCGCGGCTGTTGCTGTTGTTGTTGCTGTTGCTGTTGTTGTACTTTTTGTTGGTTTTTATTGGTTATTTAGCGCGTGCGTGTGACGTATTTCTCGTCTGAAGTTTCGGGATGCAGTGTTCGCACTTAATGCGTTTCGCTTTGCGTAGGTGTCACATTCACAAGGCCCGATGTACATATGTATGTATATATGTATATATATATGTATATGTATATGTATATGTACTGGCACACGCATATATATACATATAGATTTGTACATCAATAGACGACAGACAGGCAGGCAGGCAGGCCGGGAGCCAGCAGTCAGCAGGCTGGCAGGCGTGCTGGCGGACTGGCAGGCGGCGGCGGCGGCGGCGGTGGCGGCAGGCAGGCCGAAAACGCTGTCCACACTGGGCGAGGGTATCGATGCGATGGTGGCACTTTCGCTAGCTTTGCGCTTATTTCGTTCGGATGTTTTTGTTGTTTACACTTTTTACACTGTTTAAATTAAATTCTATTATGCAGGGCATGCGCACTCACGCACTCACATCTTGAACATTAACTGTAAAGCTTATGCAGAATACAACATATATATATATGCATATATATATACAACATATATATATATATATACATATATACACATTAGTATAGGCTATATAAATACACTTTACACGGCCAATTTCAATTTCTAGATTTGCATATTTGAGTTATTTCTGTTCAGGTCGCTTTGCATATTCCTGGAAATATTTGCATTTCCCAGATTCATGCGCTTCATTTGCAAAATTGAACGAACGACCGAACAAACGAAGGAACAAGCCCAACAAAAGACCCAATGCTGGGGGCTAACACGATTCCTGTGAATGGATAGTATAAGGATACACTACACTGCTGGTTGTATGCTCAAATGTTAGCTAACTTTGCCACATACTATATACGTATATGTATATATCTATATATATATAGGTCTACTATTTTTAGTCATGATCAGCTCCAGCTATTTACAATTTATACTACGGGGTTGCCCTTTGGCCTGTTGGCCTGTTGGCCTGTTGGCCCACCATTTTGTAGAGGGCCTGTTGCAGGTTGCTGCCTTTTTCGTAGCATACTTTCGGGCGCCAATGCATTTTTTGATCCTAACTCAAGGTATTTATTGCTCATTGTCTGCTAATTGTTTACTCTTTGGTTGTGCTACTAATTAGTTAATCATTTTGATTTGGATTATTATTGACATTGGCTGTTTATTTGTACATTTTGTTAAGCTACAGCTACTTAGTCCCTGTCTCACTCGCTCACACTCACCAACTAGCTATCTTTGTATAGCTCAGCCTCCCTCCCGCTCGGTCACGCACACAAACAGACAAACACTGGCACACACTCTCGCACACACACACTCTCGCACACACACACACACACACACACACACACACACACACACACACACACCTCTTCCCTATACACAGAG
>JBANCY010000808.1:0-19553 GCA_037040045.1 Phorticella flavipennis | reverse complement strand
CACACACACACACACACACACACACACACACACACACACACACACACACACACACACACACACACACACACACACAGTCACACAATGCACTTGCAGAAAATAAGGTTCCGCACTGTTGTGCCCTGCCCCACTTTCCCCTTAAGGACCTCATGCCAGTGGCTGTGTGTGTGTGTATGAGTGTGTGTGTATATATATGTATGTGTGTGTGTGTGTGTGTGTGTTGTGTGTGTGTTGGCCTTTTGTATGTTGGCCAAACAAAAGCGCAAAGCGTTGACAGCGAGTGGGCTGCCAAAGGGTCTCATGCAGCTACAGCAAATACCACGTCTATGCTCGACTGGCCTATACCCTATAAAACTCTTGTAATGCTAAATAAACCCATCGGGTCAAAACCTGAAGCACTATTTTTCCATATTTCTGCTTCCTTCACTGAAGAACTTTTCTTTATGTTGGATTTAAAATCCTATGTCACAACCTAGGTTTTCTAGGAGGGTCATGCCTATCGACATGAGCGGGACTCGAACTCGCACCTCTTGTTTGGCGGGACAGTGGACACTGATCCACTGAGGTCCCATGCGCCACGTACCATACAAAATACCTTTTCCAATTCCTGCAAATAAGAAACAAAAATTCATCTTTTTGGAGCCCCACGTTGGGTGCCATTTAAATTTATCCTACCGGGAAAAATCCTGCACATAATATTGTTTGCTGAGAACTAAACCGAAAATTCTATACACCTCATTTAGTAAGCTGTCCTGCATATTTAACCACGTTGGGCGCCAATTTTACAATGTCTTTTGCTGTCACATATGGTTACCCATGTTGGGCGCCAATAATATAAAGGCTTTTCATGTCGGTGAAAACTATTCTCAATCGTAGTTAATCCATAAATTTACAGACTAAAATATTTGCTGCACATATTATAATATGAGCTCTGCAGTGCCGCACGTTGGGCGCCAATGTTTTATGTGAACTTCATTTAATTACCACCTCTTTTCGTAGCAATATTTTTCACAAAATTTGGCATATATACTCGATTCTAATTGGGAGTTAGATAATCAAAATACCCATATTGGGCGCCAATATTTAAATTTTGCGTTTCAGATTATGCACAAGATTTTGATCGGATTTGATGTCTCAAGCCCAAAAACGTTATGAGCGCCACTTCTTAGTGATACGCGTTGGGCGCCAATATTAAAATAACTTTCAATGTGACTGCAAACTCTAAACCTAAATTTGAACCGATCCGAGTCTCAATACTATTCTTTAGAGTGACCTACGTTGGGCGCCAGTATTTTAATGGATTTTAATGTAACTAAAAATACTTCTTATTGGTAAATTTCCATAAATATGCAGACCAATATTTCTGTTAAACATAATGTGTCCTCTTCAGTGACACACGTTGGGCGCCAATGTTCATGGTGAGCTTTCGTTAATAAGACAACTTTGGGAAGCATAAACTGTCACCAAATGAGGTTCATTTCCTAAAATCTGCTTGAAAGATCACTGATAAATATAACTAATATACCCACATTGGGCGCCAATATTTGAATAAAACCTTTGTCAATTAAAAAACCTTGGAAATTGATAGATTACAATTATAAAGCTGTGAAGGAACACTTGGGAGCTTAGAGAGTCTCACGTTGAGCGCCAATGTAAAAAAACATAATTTTTGGGTTATTGAAGGGAAAACCTTTGGCATATCTATGCTGATGTGGATTACATTTATTTATTTTGTCTAAGCATAAAATCAAATAGGTAGCGCTAGGTGTGGACCACGTTGGGCGCCAATTTACAACCAGGTATTTTGTGTAAAAAAGGCCTTGAACTCTTTAAATATTCCAAAAGAGTCTTCTTTAGCACTTATGTTGTACTTAAACATCATACCCCACTTACCTAATTACAGGGTATCCAAAGAAAGAACAACACCAACCACAGCAACAACAATTGAAGGCAAACAAAGTAAAAGCATTTGGCAAGTGCAGGCCACAGTCGGAATGCAGTCAATGTGGGGGGTTGTGGGGTGGGGCAGGGCTGGGCATTGACAGAAGTGGGGGATTGGGTATTACAGGGTATTGGCTCTGCAGCTGGCCAGCCGTTGATAAGAACTTGCAGCAACTGCAAAATGGGCCACTGGGCACTGTTTTGGACGAGTTCCTTTGGCCTCCTCCCGCATTACCGATAGAAAATAAATTAATTTTCATAATAATTGGCCAACCGACTCGGGTAGACCGAACCCCCGGCACCGGCCCCAGCCCCGTGCACATTGTGCCGCATAGCCCAAGGGCGGGACGGAGTGGTTCGGAGCGGTTCGGAGTGGTTCGGCGTTAGCTGAACCCTTCTGCTGAGAGCGCCAATAATAATAACATTGTTAACACAACGTGCGCATGTAATAAAATCGTTTATTGAATTGGCCATAAATTTTCGAACCCGGCACTACGGCACGGCACAGCACGGCACGGCACGGGTAAGGTTCGCCTGGGGTACGGCGGGAGGGAGTACGGCGGGCCAGAATACGGGGCAGTGCGGCGTACCGTGGGCCAGGGCAGGACAGGGCAGGGCACTCCTCACCCAAAAGTCAAAAGTTGCAGTCACTCCGGGCCGGGCTCTGTGGCACTTCTCGGGCCGCAAGTCGGGGGGTTTCGCTTGCTTTATATGGATTTTCCATGCTGGGCTTTTGTGCAAAAGTTTCGATTTGAGTTCTCCCTTTTTGTTGTTGTTGTTGTTGTTGTTGCTGTTTATCTTTGACTCTCCTCAAAGACAATTGCTGTCAGAGCTGGGAGGGGCCAGAGTCGAGGCATTTGTATGACTTTGAGCCTGGATTAAGCCAAAGCTTTCAAAAGCTCAAGTTTCTTAAGAAAAGTATAATGCATACAAACTATTAGGACGGACACCTAAGATAGCAAAGTACGGAAACATATAGAAGCTCAAGAGCAATAAAGTACAAAGGTAGAGCTTAGTTAAAGCTTGCAATGGAGCTTTTGGTACCCAAAAACAAACGGAATTACAATTGAAAAGCAACTTAAAGCTGCAAAGCTCATTAATCTAATTCACCAGTAAACAACACGAAATTATCATTTGATTCCATAGTGTAAAGCTTTCGATGGAGACTGAGCGAAGCTATAGAATCTATTTATACAGAAGATTAAGCCTTATTCATAAAGTAATCCTTATATTAAAG
This sequence comes from Phorticella flavipennis, assembly GCA_037040045.1. NCBI lineage: Eukaryota > Metazoa > Arthropoda > Insecta > Diptera > Drosophilidae > Phorticella > Phorticella flavipennis. The sequence continues at coordinate 16,375 of JBANCY010000808.1, read as the reverse complement.
CTTTACAGCTGTTATAAGCGTTTTCAGCGAAGCTCTCATACTTTAATAAGCTTTAAGGACGCTTTAAGTGAAGCTTTCAAACATCAAAGAGAGATGATTTTAGATGAAGTCTCCTTGACTTAAGAATCTTTTTATAAAGTACCTTTAAAACAATTTAATAGAGAAACTCTTAAACTAACTTCAGATCAGTTTTAGTGAAAAGATGTTAAAGAAGCTTCATAACAGCTTAAGAGGGGAGTTTTTATACGAATCAGATTTAAAGATAAGTTTTTTATGAAGTTTCACTGCTGTTTTAGAGAAGAGTTTATAAGTTATAGTTACATATCTTTTATTATTATTATATGGTCAAAACATCCCTTTCGGGTCAAAACCTGAAGCTTTATATTCCTCTATTTCTGCTTCCTTCACTGAAGAACATTTTTATGTGGGTGGATTTCAAATCCTACGCCACACCCTAGTTTTTCTAGGAGGGACATATCGTTTTAGACAATTGATAAAATTGGCATTTAAAAATGGTCTAAGGCTTTATGAAAGAGCTTTTAAGGTTCTTCGAAAAAAGTACAGCAGTTGCATCTTTGAAACTGATTCATACTTCTGGATAAAGAAGCTTTATTATCATCAAAGCAGCTTTCAGCGTTCAGTAAACTTCAAAAGCTCCATATCGTATTCCCATTTCAAGTGCTGCCAATGTCTGAATCGATCAGCGCCCTGCCACACCTACAGAGTCCCCCACCAAAAGGTGTTATTAACTGGGGAAAACTCTTTTGCCACTGTGTGGGAGGGGTGTCGAGGGATCTGGTGGCAGGAGATGTGTTCCGTTTCTGGATTCCTCCTCCATTAATTTTCGCCTGCATTTTAACTACCAAACATAAATTGCCTGTAGGGCCATTAATAAGCATAAAAGCATTCGCCTTGCCACTGCGCCAAGTGCATGCGAAAGCAGATCCCACGCTCCCAGACCCAGACCTGTCCCTCCTCCTGCTGGTCTACTGCTCCTGCTCCTGCTCCTGGTCTTTGACGTCTCCCGAGTGCATAACGTCTGCCACTTGGCTTTGAGCTGCCGAGCAAGTGGAAGGAAGGAACACTTCAAATGTTTTCAATGCTGTTCAATAATTTGTGCAAGGACAACAGATGAGCCCAGAGATAAGCGATAAGCGATAAGAGATGAGTTTCCAGTCTCAAAATGGCTTAGACCCAATCCGAGCTAGAGATGAGACCGTGTCTAAACCGTGATAAGGCGACAAATGAACAGGCATTACAACAGATTTGAGATTATGTGCTTCACAGAGAGATTATTATGCTGTGTGCGTCAGGGAGGGACAAGCTCCAATGTCATGTGAGATGTGGGTGAGCTTTACCTGACACTAAATGAAACACGAGCACGCTCACCGAGCACAGTTCCGAGCAGCAGGTTTAGTGTTCGTTGAGATTTATGACAATTTGGTTGTAGCTTAGGCAGGCTAATCTGTAAAATCTCGCAAATTTGCATAATGATTTGATTGCTTGAAGCTTAAGATAATAGAAAAGCCTATAATTAGCCCCCGGGCGCCCGAGCAGGGATTGTGATATTTTGAGACATCTGGCAGCTTTGGTCAATGCTGCTTGTTGTGTGGTTGGAAAAGGAGCTAAAATTAAAGCTGAGCTGTAGGCAGGGTGTATCCGAATTGTTGCTTTGAACAGCGGCGCCCGAGCAGGGACTTTGGTCAGGTGTTAATTGCGTAAAGCTTGGGATAATAGATTGAACACGGCTTAGATTCTGAAATTTACTTTGATTAAATTGTGGTTGAAAATCTGCTTTATAGAATTTGTAATCAAACTTGTCGCCCGAGCAGGGACAATAAGCTGTAGCGCCCGAGCAGGGACATTGACTAACCTAAAATGACAATTATTATTACTCTTATTTGAATCGTAGAAGTAAATTCTATAGTACAAAGTGTTGTTAGAGCAACTTCAGGTCTGAGACAGGTTAGGTCATGCATTCGATAAGAGTGGGACTCGAATCAACGACATTTTGCTTGGCGGGTTATGGCGCTTTTAAATTTCATAACATGATGATTGAGAATATGGTAATATCTTGATGGCCTGGACTTGCAGTATTTTTTACATCTTGGGCGCCCGAATTAAACATATAACATGTACAATTTTCGGCGCCCGAGCAGGGACAACTGAGACTTCTAAGGATCTGCTGAAATTTTACATGGAGCTACATTTCTGTGAAGCGACTAAGTGTTAAAGTGTCAAAATGGTGCCCTAGCAGGGACTGTCGTCCCGTGTCACGACCTGCCGGTTCCACAGCACTGCGCAAAGTTAAGGAAGGTCTGAGGGGGTAGAGTCTGAGGGTCTGAGGATGCTCGGCGTTTGACAAAAAATGAGCTCATTCTGAAGTGTTGAGCAAACAGTTGTAATATAACTCAAAAAGGCGCTTAATCGGTCAAAGCTAAACCCTAAAGGCATTTTTATACTTTGCTAATTATTAAGTGACGATGCGATTATATTGTCAAAGCAAGGATGGTTAGGGAGGGAAGGACAGGGGAGGGCAGGAGAGGGTTGTCAGCTGAGGGTTGAGTGCGAGATTTGGCTTAGAGCAATGGCCATGCCCCAGAGCTGCTGCAAGTGATGAATGGGCAACAACAACAACGACGAGCAGAACAACGACGGGGGCAACAACATCGGGAGAATAGGGACAATAAGGATAACAATAGCTCTGGAGTGGCGCAATGTCCTGCGAGCGCTTACTTTACTTTTAATATGTTAAACTATGAGGACTCGACGGCGCACAAAAGTGCGGCATGCCCGGCATGTGGAATGCGGAATGTTAAGACCGTCTCACACATGGACGGACGCAGGGAAGGACGGACGGACTACTGGGAGGGGGACTTGAGTTGGGGAGTTCATAAAATAGAGCGAGGTATAAAAAAAAAAAGAAATGAAAAAAGAGCAGGAGGTGGAGCAGGAGGAGGAGTAAGAAGAGCAGGAGGTATAGGAGGAACAGGAGGACTATGGATCGGCTACCCGGACTCCGCATAGATAGCACACACAAAGCAAGTGCACAAAACTGAAAACTGTAGCCAAGCACTTTTTGATTTATGTGGAGACAGGGTAGGGGGTGCCAGTGGGGGGCAGTGGAGCTCGCTGACTGAGAGCTGGCTTGGCTGGCTGGGAGGTGGTACAGGGTGCGGCTGGAGCGCGGTGCGCTTTGGTCGGAAGTGTAGACAATTTGTTAGAATTTATACAAAAACGCAGGCCGCTTTGGGCAACGAATGATGGTTTTTTATACTCTTTTCGAAGAAAAAAGTCTATTCACTTTGTCTGAAAATATGTAATGCATTGAAGGAAACGTCGTAGACCCCCGAAAGTTACAATCACAATGGTCCGACTGTCCGTCCCTCTGTATGTATGCAAAATAAACCCTCAGTTTTTTAGCTATCGTAATGAAATTTGGCGCATAGCCTACTTTTCTTATGCGTCAGCAGTTTTGTCGGAATCGGTCGGATCGGACCACTATATCATATAACTGACATGTTTGCCCATATTTCCCATGTTCTCCAACGTATTAAACTGAAATTGCACATACTCCCATGATTCGTTATCATCTACAGTTTCATCAAATTTAATATGGATCGGACCACTATATCATATATCTGGCATATAACTATAAGTCAGTTTTACCCATATGTTTTCTAACGTATTGGACTGTAAGCTTACATACTCCCAAGATTCGTTATTTTCTACTACTCCACCAAATTTCATAATGATCACTCTACTATATCATATAGCTGCCAAATAAGTAATAAAATCGGTTTTCGCCATATTTTCCATGTTTTCTAACGCACTGAACTGAAAGCTTGCATAATCCCACAATTCGTTATTTTCTACCACTCCACCAAATTTCATAATCGGACTTCTATATTATATAACTGCCATATAACCATAAATCTGGTTTGCTCATATTTCATATTTTTTATAACCTAGTAGACTGAAAACTTACATACGCCCAAGATTCTGCTTATTTCACCGCTCTACCGAATTTCATAAGGATCGGACTTCTATAGCATATGACAGCCATATACCAAAAAGTAAATTTTGGCAATATTTCTTATGTTTTCAAACATATTTGACTGCAAGCTTACACACTCCCAAGATTCGTTATTATCTACCAATCCACAAAATTTCATAAGGATCGGACTTCTATATCATATAGCAGCCATATAACCAAAATTCCATATTGCCCAGATTCGTTATTATCTACTGCCGTCTATCGAAAAGAGTATGAAATCTTCGGTGCGACGAAGAAAATTCTTCCTAACTTGCTTTTTTTCTGTTTTGGTTTGAAAGGGCATCGGTGGAAGGGGGGTGGCTGGGGCAGGCACTGGTTACGGGCAGTAAATTGGGGGTATCTGCCACATATAAAGCATGAGTGGCATTTTATTTTAAAGTAGCTCAAACAAATGCCCAGGCTTTTGTATAAAGTTACAACTAATGATTTTCACTTAGCAGAGCGCAGGAGGAGGCGCAGGGAGGCGGGATGTAAGGATGCTCAGGAGCTGGGCGGAGGAAGAGTTGGAGTTGGGGGGACGACACATGCCTAGCACAGATTTACATGACATTATGTCATTGTTGTTGTCTGCTTTTATGACGTCAATTATGTTTATGAATGTCTAAACAAAAACTTCTCTAAAGCCTTCAACGTGCTCATTGTCCTGGCTTACGAGCCCCACACACATCCTGCGACAGGGTGGTTCGGGTCTTCGGAGGAGTAGTTTGAGTTTAAGTGAATTTATTACCATGAGCAAAATTTATTTAAGCAGTCAAATGCACGTGAAGTGCATCTCAAGAAAGCTGTCACAGGGTCTCAGCTGACGTCAAAGACGATACACAGGCTCCACAGTGCACGGCGGACATTGGCAGTGCCGGAGGATGGGATGGGACGGGTGGGAGGGTGAGTGGGGCATAGACATAGGGAAGGGCCAGCGTTGGAGCGCTTGCCAAATGCATATGTAGCAGGCTCAAGGATTTTTTTCATTGCATCGCCCCCAAATCAGTGCAAAGCAACAGCAGCAGGGTGACCCAGGAGCTGAAATCGAGGATATTCTTTGGAGACCTCATATGGAGAGCTTAGGGCATTACGAAATGGAAAAATCAACTGAGAACCCTAAACACCAATAGGTTTTATAAGTGTGCTAAGCGACAAAAGGTCAGGCCATATGCCAATGAGCAGAAAGTATGGTAATCAGAAGGAGCAATATCTGGGCTATACGTCGTGTGGGGTGGGAAGTTCTCCCAACGAAGTGTATCCAAGTAGGTTTAGGTGCTGCAAAGTTACTTTGTCATGTTTATCCGAAAAATGCGGACGTTTTTCTTGCATATGCGGCACAAATGCGTCTATCACGAGCAGGGATTTTCAATATATTTCTACATCTTTGGCGCCCGAACAGGGACAATGCAACCTCAAAATATATATAAGTAAACGGGGAGTCTAGTTCTTAGAACTTTAGGCTTGATAATTTTAGAAGTTTACGTAGTAGGCATCCTTTTTTTTGCGTTGGAGGCCTTCTTGAGGCCCAAAATGTGGATATTTTTGGAAGTAAGTACATATTTCCCCTTTAGAAAAACAAGTGCCTGATACACTATTTGTCTTTTTGCTGCTTCCTTCACTTACGTGGGTGGATTTCAAGTCCTACGCCACAACCTAGTTTTTCTAAGAGGGTCATGCCTATCGACATGATCGGGAATTGAACTCGCACCTCTTGTTTGGCGGCCCAGTGCGCTAAACACTGGTCCACCGAGGCCCCAATAATGATATAAGAGATAAATTGGTAATGGCGCCCGAGCAGGGACTTTGAGCATAAGGGAAAATAGTGAATCACCCGAATGTAGAATCTACAAACACATTGACTGTGACAGGGCCATATAAAGCGCACTTGTGCCAATGACTGACATATTCTACACACAGAGAGACACACACACACACACTGACACACACACTGACACACACACACTGGCACACACATGGAGATACTTGGAGGCAATGCAAATGCAGTCATAGCCTTTGTTGTAGTTGTTGGAGTTGTTGCAATAACAGCAGGAGCTCAAGCAGTTGCCAGACGTAATGCAAACTGAAGGCGCAACGGGCGGAGGGGGCAAGTGTCAGCGCTGGTAGGAAGCGAGCGAGCAGGACATGCCAGGCACAACATGGCAGTTGGAGTGGCAACCGTTGACGAAGGATCTGCTAGGAGCAGGAGCAGGAGCAGGAGCAGAAGCGGCTGCTGCAGCTGCCGCTTCAAATCAAATCAAATGCTACGACAAGAGTTGCAAGTGTTTGCCGGAGGAGGTGGGAGGAGAAGCTCTTGGGCCTGACCTTGAATGGCACCCGGGGGACTACAGGTCTGTCGAGCCCGCCCGTAGACCTAGTTGCAGCTGCAGCTGGCACAGCTTAAGCAATTAGCGAGGCAAAACAATAGGAAAAGGGGGACGGAAAAAACTGGGAAAAGTTGACGCGAAATGCGCAAAATTCAAGTGCAACAACTTGAAGCGCCACTTGAGCCCGAAGTGCTTGAAACACCCTGTGTCACGGGCTGTATGTTTGTTTGTCTCCCTGTGCGTGTGTAATACGCTTTTCGCACGATTTGCTTGTCGAGTGCTTAGCCACGCCTTCAAATTGCAAGCAGACTTTCAATGGAGTCGGTTGGAGGCGTACAGGCTGACAGGCGAACAGGAGGACAGACCGACAGGAGGACAGGCGGACAGGAGGACAGACCGACAGGAGGACAGGCGTAACCAGGCATGTCCTTGGGGGTGGACTGAACTCACCTACAATTTCCGCATGTCAACTGCACTTTGCATGAGTTTGCGTTCTTCAAATCAAACCCACACCTAGTTCCCCCTAACCCAAGCGCCATCCAAACCCACTCGTAACCCTCCATCCTTTCTGCACTTATTCAACGAGTATTTGGATTTTTTCCTGTGGCATTTCCACTTGATTTACAAAACTCAACGCTGGCTGCCCCACAACAACAACAACAACAACAACAATGGAGCAAAAACCACATTTGACTGACTGCCCCAACACCCCTCCCCATGTCCTACCACCGTCCTACCCACTGTTCCATGAGCTGCTACTCTCTGCTCTTGATTTATATGCACGTCGATTCGACGTAATTGAAGACGTGATCGAAATTCAAATTTTTGATTTTTAGATCTCTCTGACTATACCTAAAGCACCCTACCACCCTCTCCCCCTGCCTCCCACATACACACTCACTCCGCTCGTCTGTCCCCCCTCTTTTTGTGCCCCGCTCATGTTAATGTCGCGTTACATTACGCATTTCTCTCAATTTCTCTTTTTTTTCCCACATTTTTGGTCTGAAATAATTTTCCATTTTTGGCAACAAGTGTAGTGCCTTCCCACCTGCCCCTTTGCCTGCTCTGCCCTGACATTTTAGCAATGAACTAGGCCGACAGACCTGTACTCCCTGTACACCCTGTAGTTCTGCTCCTACTGTCACTGCCCCCCTGCGCATCGAGTGGCTTACCCACAACCCGCAAATCATTGAAAGCTTTGTCAATTCCACATTTTATCAGCTGAAAAACACACAATTCGCCTGTAGCTACTTCGACTGTGTCATCAGACTTGTCACGGAGAGCGAAAGAGTTTTTTGGGAATCCCAAAAGTCGTTTTACTCTTATATATGCGAATTTAAAATTTCAGAATAATATTTCAATTCGCAAGGAGCGAATTTATGTAGCGTCTGAGCAGGGACGAACGCGCGAAGTGTCTCTAAGCTAAAGCTCTGTTGCAGAGACCTTGTAAATCTAATGATTCTACAACCTACAACTATAAGAACAAGAATTTGTAGATAAATTCCTGTCTCAAATAGCGAATAGTATACGCGTTTTCAAGCAGGCGCCCGAACAGGGACCAAAGTGTCAAGAGTCTCTCGTAAAGCTCTGAAGCACAGATGATCCAAAGAGGCTATAACGAATAAGAATAAAGAGTTAAGGGGTTAAGAGTTAATAACTCAAAATTTTGCCGAATTATAACTCGGCAAGACTTTCGTTAAGCTCGTTCAGGCTACTTTGAAAGTTGGCGCCCGAGCAGTGACCTACTTTTAGAAATTAATGATCCTTAAAGAAACCGATTAGCAAGTGGGACATTAAGAGAGTCATAGAGTCAAGCGTTGCCTAAAATTAAGCCTTAAGTTAAGCAAGCAACTTTGAAGGAAGCTGCCCGAGCAGGGACAGACTCGCATGAGCTTATGTTCCATTATGAATCCGATCAGTACGTGGTTCAGAGAGGTTTCGGAGAGCTCTTGAATACTAACTCAAGTCTTGCACCAAATCTTGCTACAAGATCATGCAAACAGCCTTGAAAGTATGCTCCCGAGGGACATACCCGCATGAGCTAATACTTCTTCAAGAAACCGATTAGTTACTTAGGCGCTGAGCAGTATTTTAAAGATCCTTCTGCTATATATGTATTATATTAGACATATATTTATCATCCTCTGCTTCTGTATTTACTTTTTTCAAAATTGCGCTCCATTTCAATAAACTAGGAGCTTCAATCAAAACACACGTTTTATAGATCATATAGATGGATCATATATCATATTTAGATACATTCGTTTCTATTAAATCGCTTAGGCTCTCTGATATACATTTTTGACTAGGGAATTTTCAATCTCTCGGTTAAAAACTTTTTGGGTCGAAACCTGAAGCATTATTTTCCTTTATTTCTGCTTCCTTCAAAGTCTACGCCACAACCTACTTTTTCTAGGAGGGTCATGCTAAGTACGTGAGTGGGAATCGAGCTCACAAGGGGACCATGCGCTATACACTGGTCCACCGAGGTCCCTATCTCTCAATTACTATTAAATTTAATATCTTTAGACTTTATAGAGTACAAATCATAGTCGTTAGTGTTGCTTGCAGTGCTGACTCTTGCTTTATACCTCGCACTCTTTCTCTCCGTTTCGTCTGTTGCACTCCATCTGTCTGTCCGTCTGTCTCTCCGTCTGTCCGTCTGTCTTTCTATTTCAGTCTTTCCGGCTGCTGACTATCTGTCAGTGTTGTGTTCCCGTCATGCCATGCAGTCAGCATATATACCCCAACTTTGTTAAATCAGCCATGAAAACGGATTGTCGTCTGTATCCTACCGACTGTCGCTGGCGCTCTCTTTCGCTCTGCTCCGGCTCTATCTAGCTGTCCGTCCGTCAGTCTGTCCGCCTGTCTGTCTATCCGTCTGTCTGCCCAGCTGTCTGTCTGTGCATTTTGCATTTCGTTTGCTCATTTGACTTGGGTTACTGACTGACTGAGGCGGAACTGACTGACTGACTGACTGACTGACTGGATGAATGCCTGGGAGTTGGCAGTGGGTGGACCGACGTGGGGAAGTTGCGAAGTTGGGGCTGCTGACGGGTTGGTAGGCGTTGTTTGGGCTGCAGGGACGTGACCTGCTGCCATGTCTAAAAGCTTTCAATAATAATGACAGAAGCCCTGCCGCTTGCCGCACAGACAGCCGGAGAATGGAGAAGCTGCTGCTGGTGCTGCTGCTGTTGCTGCTTATTAACATTGCGTCTTGGGGATTATGTCCCGACTCCATGCGACACGCCTTTCGTCCCGTCTTGGCGTTAACTTCAACACCTGACACATGTCTGGCCTAGACACACACATGTCGTGAAGAACCCCCCAACTCCACTAACCCAACCCCAGCCCATGCCGAGTGTTGCTAATGGTAAATGGTTGTGTTTTGTCGACAGTCAGAAACCTAACCAAGTGCCTGTTGGAGACATCTACCTGGTAGCTGGTCCACCCTACCCTCTTCCGCTCTGTTGTGTCTTTTGTCTTGTGTTAATATTTACATAATTGTGGTTAAAAGTAGCTTTTAAGATGTTTTTAACTGGCAAAATGCTGAAAGCAACTCAGTAACCCCCTTACTAACCCCCAACCCATGTACGATCTGCCACTTTTAGACACCTTTTGCAAGTCGCGTTTTTGGCATTTGCCTGGTTATACTCTTTTTGAGGGAAATAGTATATACACTTTGTCCGTTAGTATGGAATGCATTGAAGGAAACGTCGTAGACCTCGAAAAGTTACATTCGGAAGGGTCAGGAGGACAAAGGAAATCGATTCAGCCATTTCCGTCTATCCGTCTCAATAAATCGCTATGAAACTTGGTACATGGCCTTCTTTTGTTATGCTTCAGCACATTTGTCGGAACCGGTCGGGTCAGACCACTATATCTCATCGCTATCATATAACCAAAAGTCGGTTTTGACCATATTTCCCATGTTTTCTAACCTATTTGACTGAAAGCTTGCAAGCGCCCAAGATATGTTAGTTCCTACCGTTACACCAAATTTAATAAAAATCGGACTTCTATATCATAAAGCTGCCATATAACCTTAAATCAGCTTTGCCCATATTTCCCATGTTTTCGAACGTATTCCACTGAAGCTTCGCATACCCCCGAGGTTAGTTATTTTCTACCGCTTTCTTGAAAAAGAGAATGAAATCTTCGGCTTACCGAAGATAATCCTTCCTTCCTTGTTTTTACTGGGGGTTTTTGTCTATTTTTGTATACTGCATTTAATGGCGACAACAACAACAACCACAACAACTGACAAATGTGTGGGCGCTGGCATTTTATTGCCACTCTTCAGCACCCTCTCCTGGTGCTCCCCAGCCCCTTTTTATGGTTTGACATTTTAATAAAGGCGCATCTTTTTGGGTTGGGCGTGGCCCAACCCAACCAAAAATAGCAACAATTTCAAGCATTTAGTTCGTTTTGCCCCCTCCCTTGGCCGGGCCTCTGCCTGTGCCTACCTTCCAGTTCCCTCCGAAAGCTTTGAAAATGGCTGGGAAAATATTTTTGGTTAACCCCAAAAACATTTCATTCGGCATTTGTTTTGCTGATACACTTTGACAGGGCGTATTAGTAATGCGTGTAACATGAGATAGGCCCATTTAGGAGATGACATAGAATAAGAGGGATCCTAAAGCTCTTGCTCAATTTGTTGCTTCTAAAGCAGCTGCTGGGACCTTAAGCATGTCCTTAAAATCTCACTGACATCTTTTAGAGGGTTTATATATGAATAGAATCAAAAAAAATTTTGGATAACAAGTGCATGGGGTTCGCATGGGCTTGTCATAAGATACCATTTGTTTATAGTTAAAGAGAAGCTGATGTAGTGTATAGGGTGCTTGCTAAGAGGGGTCTTATATAGCTTTCTGAGTTGCCTAGGAACTCAGCAAATGTTTGGGGAAGTATACTAGGTCAACTCCTTAATGACCGCAGCTCTTCTAACAAGTCTTTGAAGAGCACTTGCAGTGCTTTCTATGAAATGCTTGAGTAAGGGAACTTTTCCGGTTTTCAAAAATCTACAAATGGAGATGCTTCCTTGCTTAGGCGGTTAAGTTTTCCCAGTTAATCGATCGTAAACCAATGTTCTAATCGATTTGTTTTGGATAAGTGTAGTTTTCTTTCGAGAGAGTATGTTTTGAGTCCTTAGAATATATGTAGTTGGAATGAATGGAATGTAAGCTAAGATTTCTATTGAAATTCTTTTACAAAAGTCTTTTAAAAACCTGGTCTAAGTCTTTAAATAACTTTAAGCCGAAATATCTATTGGAACTCTCCCGCAAGAGCAGAGTGTTTTTTCGAAAAACTAGGTTGTGAGTCCCTAGGAAATAGGTAGCTTTTAATATGTGTTTTGAGGTCGAAGCGAATGGCATAGGAGCTACTTGTGTGAAATGTATGTACTTATTCAATATACTCCCAGGAACGTAGTCTTCCAGGTGTTTAAAGAAACATAAGGGATCAGAACTTCTAAAAGAAATAGTTGCTATCGAACTTACTAGGAATTTGTACAAAGTAATTGACGTGAATTGTTGATAAAACAGGGTTTCTCCTAAGGTTTCCTAACCTTCAAGCTTCAAGCCTAGACAGACCCCTCCTTGACTCGCTCAGAGCGCGAGCCTCTCAAAGGACCTCTCAAGCAACCACTAAAAGCACCAACAAAGTTGGTGCACTATAAAATTTTCGCTCTAATTCTTAGGGTATTTGCTAAGTCGTACAGTTTGTCAAACCTTAGCAGACCTCTCCCTCGCACTCTTAGAGTTCGGGGAGCTCTTTTAGCGTCTCGAAGGAGCTCTCCAGTGCTTGAGGCACAAATAAAGTTGCACCGTAAATCTTAGGGTATCTGCTAAGTCGTACAGTTTGTCAAGCAGGCGGCTTTGTTTTATAGTTATTTTTGTATTTGTCTGAATTTGTTGCAAAAATTTGTTTTTTGGGGTTTCTAAAATATTGAGTAGCAAAGTTGTTGCCACATGCAACTGGCACCGGGTACCCGATGCTTGCCACACAACAGCCACCGCAAGCTGCCTCAACATGCCACACACACACACACACACACACAACTTGCAACTTCCCCCCCCCGTGGCACACGCTGTTTAGTTAGCTCGATTCGTGCTAACAAAACGTTTACGCAAAACTGAACGATTGTGGTATATGAAGGCGGGGAGGGGGAAGTGTTTGGGCGAATATGGGTGAAGGGGCAGCGGGGCGTGTATGTTGCCTCTTTATGTTGCATCAACAGCAATAGTGATGCGGCGTTGGCAGCCACAAAAACTTTAACTTTTAGCAACTTGTTTCGTCCATTTTATCAAATCTCTAACCTCAGCACCCGCCCTAACCCCTCGCACAGCTCATAATACCGCAGCTCTCTGGCTGATTCGTAGGGTATGATGGTGGAGGGGGCTGTACATGGGGCATGCAGCTTAAGGGGAAGCCGCATAAGGCAAAATTGTGGCAAGCCAAGAGCTCAAAGCGTGTAAAACGCTTCAAAAATGATAACTAAACAGTAAGTAAGGGTTGTGGGGGGGAAGTAGAGCTGGAGAAGGGGGATCACAGGGAGTTAGGATGGGGCAACAAAGTAGTGTTGCCAGAGGTAGCTACGGAATTACATACCAATATTGCTATACAAAAAGGTGGCTGTAAAAGGCTAAGGCTAAACTTAAGGCGTTTTCTTTCCTTGCAATCAATTTAGGAGAAGTTTAGAAAAAAGAGAACCCCAAGAACTACAGATATAATAAGATGATATCAAATAAATGATATAATGATGTGGGGAAACAAAAGGATAAAAATGCATACACGCGATGAGGAAAGATCTTAAAGGAATAAACAAAAGAAAGAGCGAATATGTTTATGGAAGGCAAGCTCATTTTAGACTATATAAAAAGACTTTAAGGAAGGAGTCATGTAACTCATTTTACCTATTAACTAACTCATTTTTTAAGGGTCAAAACTTTATGAACAAAATGAGCTTAGCACACGAAATGGAACATAAAAGTTAGAACAAGGTTCATCCTTATTTTGATAATGATATGAAAGCCCGTCTGATATCTCCTAGAAATCAGGTCTTGGTTTTTCCGCTAAGCTTTTCAGACATTGCTCCTGGGGATTAACTTCTTTTGGGCCAAAGCAAGGTTCATCTTTATTTCATACATATATTTCATATATAGTTCCATATATGATATTTAAAGCCTTAAGCTCTTTTTTCCCTTTATTTCCGCTTCCTTCACTGAAGAACTTTTTTTACGTGGGTGGATTTCAAATCCTACGCCACAACCTAGTTTTTCTAGGAGGGTCATGCCTATAGACATGAGCGGGACGCGAACTCTTGTTTTGCGAGACATTGCCCTATCCACTGGTCCACTGAGGCCCCCATATAGTTCCATATATCCCTTTGTAAACTAGTCATTCAGCTTTCAACTTCAGAACGATCATAATGAAACTTCACATGTTAACTTATCTTATTCATTGGCACATTTATCGAAAATGTTTAGATAGGACCACTTTGTTTTCCATATTTCCCATGTTTCTTAAGTTTTTATATTTAAAGAATCGCGTAATTATTTTGGAAGTTAGGCCTCGTTTATCTTCTCTGACTTTTATAGAAATTGCTCTAGTTGGACCGAACGGAACTGTCGCATATTGGGTTCACTATAGATAACCTTATATTTAATTTAAATATTTTTCTACTTTACATCTTCTATTTATAAGAAAATTTCTGAATTGGGGTTTGGAAAATGTATTTCTACTTTCGATGTCGTTTCATTTCGATTTCAATTCTCTCTAAAGTTCAAATTTTATGTTTGATGGAAAATAACTTTTCCATAAAATCTTCTGAAAAAATTCCCAACTTGGTAACTTTTTCAATTCAAATCAATTTTGTTTCTTCCTACCGAAGTATTCGATATTCTCCGTTCAGTTTACACATTTTTCTCGTTGAGTTCAGTTGACTAAAATTAGCAGCTCTCGAATACCTCGTATATAATTCATAGTTCTTAGTTCTTTCTCATATGATAAATTTCATTATCTTCAAAACCGATTCAATATGGCGAAGTACGATAATGAGAAATATGGCAGCACCGTGCAAAGTCAGATTGATAAATTGGTCGGGCTGTTGTTGGTCTTCGTGTTTCTCTTCTTGGTTTTCGGTGTTTTAGGTAGGTGTAATACCCTAGAAAATATATATTGAATTGAAAACTGAACTCTTTCAGCACAGCAATGTTCGAGGGCAAAAAACCAATAAATAAGGACTACGGCATAGATTTCAGTTGGGGGGCACCGAATAGTCAACGTAATAGAACCCAGGGTAATACCTCTCTAGGTTTATACATCTAATATCCTTCCGCTTTGCTCTCAGGCATGCCGCACTATGCTTGGGCGAAAAAGACGCAGGGGGCTCAAGATCCGAATGCGCCTCAAAATGGCTTCCGTATTAACATCAAAGCCATCAATTTGGATGAGGAGCAGCAACAGGATGAGGCCCAGGATCGGAAGGTAAAGCTGGCCCTGAAGAAAATGTTGGAAAAGAAATTGAAACAAAACAAATTTGGTGAGCTTCCTAGAGAAAAATCCAAGCTCTGGGTTCTTACAGTTGGGGGTTTTCTTATAGCTAGTGAAAGACCTGAGAGCAAGACTCCCATTTTGGATATACGCCGCGAATTTAATAGCGATGAATCGAATCCCTATATCAACTATCTACGCTCTTGCTGTGGCGAAACACAGGATGAGGATGTTTTCAGCTAATCGATCTTAAGTTCCTTAATACTGAACAATATGACTCGAGCCCCAGTATCAAACATATATCACATTCATTGTGTTCATTATCTTTTTCAAATGTTTATAGAATTCAATAAAAATTGTTTTGTACGGAAATTTTTTATCCCAAGAAATTTGTGCTATAATTGAATGAATTCCAAATCATAGTGTGTATAACTTTTAGATTTCTCTTATCTATTTCGAATTTGACTGTCCGTGCCGAACTTTCTTACTGTCTATCGCTCCAACAAATTTCGTAAGGATCAGATAACTATATCATATAGCTGTCATATAGTTAAAAGGCATTTAAATTTCAAATGGATCGGACCACTATATCATAAATTTGCTCTACAACCAACAATTGGTTTGATCCATATCACCGATGTTTTTTTAGTTATCAAATTATAATTTGAAATCAACTAAGGTTTCTCTACTATCTATAATTATTATTATATGGCCATAACAACCCATTCGGGTCAAAACCTGAAGCCCTATATTCCTCTATTTCTGCTTTCTTCACTGAAGTACATTTTTATGTGGGTGGATTTCAAATCCTATGCCTCAGTATAGTTTTTCTAGGAGGATCATGCCTAAAGACTTGAGCGGGACTCGAACCTCGCACCTCTTGTTTGGCGGGACAGTGCGCTATCCACTGGACCACCGAGGCCCCTTTATTATCTAAGGCTCCATCAAATTTCAAAACAATCAGACCACTATATCATATAGTTGCCATATAAATTAAGGTCGATTTTTCCTATATTCCATGTCCTTGAAACTATTAGATCGAAACGTGACATAAAGTGAAGGAAGCAGAAATAAAGTCAAATACTGCTTCAGTCTGTGACTCATTTGGGTTGTTATGGCCATACAGTGATATATAAATATGGCTTCAAGATGAGTTTAAAGCTTTCAGTGTCCCAAAGACAATCCTCCCTTAATTCTATCGTGCCACTTTTTTGAAAATCATATCAACTTTAGACTGTTCTTCAAGTTCCACGTTTTATTCTCATTTGAGTGGAACAATTACAAATTCATAATTATGAGGATTACGATCTATCGACCTAACGGCCAGCCTTGGCAATGGCCTCCTGTGCGGCCAACGCGTCCTCCTGGGCGTGCTGGGCGAGGAGCTCCTTCTTCTTGGTGGCGATGCGCTCCTCGCGGCGCTTGCGGGCCTCACGCACCTTGTGGCGGCGCGCCTCGGCCTGGTCGGAGAGCAGCTTGGTGCGCTGCTTCTCGGCCTTCTTCTTGTGGATGTACTCCATGA
>JBANCY010000807.1:0-19647 GCA_037040045.1 Phorticella flavipennis | reverse complement strand
GGTGAGGATACGTATAATATATGTATATATATATATATATATATATATATATATATATATATATATATATCGAATTGAATCTGTTTAACTATAAAATTTGTGTAGACTTCTGGCAAATTTCAGAAATCTTGGCCAAAGCAAGTGCAGCCCGAGGTTAAAAAAGATGCAGTTGATAGCAAGAATATAGCAATGGTGAGTAGACTTATAATACATATATATATATATTTCGAATTGAATCTGTTTAACTATAAAATTTGTGTAGACTTCTGGCAAATTTCAGAAATCGTGGCCAAAGCAAGTGCAGCCCGAGGTTATGCCAAAGCCTGATCGGGTCGGGCAGTACACAAATAAGATTCATTACTTAAGGAAATACCTTCTGGATGAGTTGGTTACAAAAAAGTTCTCAATTGACTTTTTGGAACCCGTGGACGCTGATGCACTCAAAGTTCCTAACTATTACAATGTCATCAAGAATCCTATGGATGTTGGCACCATAATAAAGCGCGTACAAAATAGGTATGACCTTATTAGCCTGGATATGTCATATTGATATTATTTTAATTGCAATTTAATAGGTACTACGAAGGGGTAGAGAATCTAATTCAAGATTTTAGATTGATGATTAGTAACTGCTATTCCTTTAATCGGCCAGGCGATGTGGTATATCGTAATTGCCAAAAGCTGGAGAAGTTCTTCCACAGAGTGCTTGAAAAAATGCCAAAGGGGGATGAAAAACCCAGCACCAAGGATCCTCCAGTTCAATACCAACCGCCAGTGGTCGAAACTAGTACATTTTTAGTGCAAAAGCAATGTCGGGTTATATTAAAACTCCTTCAAGGCATCATTGATCAATCCGATTATGAGGATTTACAAGAATATCTCAATACCCAGATTGCACCTATTATCCAAAAAGTGGAAGAAAATTCTTATGCTTCTATCAATGACCTTCGCACGGAAATTAATGAAGTTTTCAAAAGTTTCAATAATCAGTTTTTTGGTTTCTACGATTTTTTTATTAATATGGATGATGGAGATTCTCTAGAACAAAAAGAACCCACCAACATTGCAAAGGAAGAAATTCGATCACTCAAAATATCAGACTTAAAGGTTTTAATGCAGGCAGTTTCTCTTCTAAGGCTGGCGGAGGAGTCTTTAGCCGAATATCTAAGGAATCGCACTCGTTTGCGGCACGAATGTGTCAAAAAGATTCTCCGTCGGTTTAATTCTAAGTTGAAAAAGTTGAGAGTAATACTTGCCTATCGAAATCAAAAGATTAAACAAAAGCAATATAAGCGGCCCATAAAGTACAGGATTGATCCAAATGAATCCGACTCGTGTAACAAAGAAAATGAGGAAGAAGAAGTCGAGGAAACGGAGATTTATAAAACCAAGCCATTTCCAGCTCAAGATAAACACAATGAAAATAATCAAGTGGCAGTGCCCCCGCAGGCAACAGTATCTTCGAAGGAGGACGTGAATAAGAAAGATGAAGAAAAAACCACCATAGCGAATCAACTATCCGTTCGACTGCAAAACATACGACGTCAATTCAGAACATTTGAGAACTTGGGATATGATGAGTCTGATGACCAGGGCACAGCCTCCCAACTGTACAAATTTCAACATCCTAAAGACCGGAAAAAAAAGGATAAACATAAAGATCGCCAAAAGCATATAAAGAAACGTAAAAATTTATGGGATAAAAAAGATAGAAAAAACAAATTTGGTGTAAAAGACGAAATGGGAGAGGAAGAAGATGAGCAGAGCGAAAACCAAGAGGGCAAAGACAAAGAAATAAAAGATATCGCAACGAAAGCATCCACTGATAAGAGCAATTCAATTCCTCAAGCCACAACATATAAGGACTTATTTGGAAGTGATGATGATGATGATGATGATGATGATGATGACATAGTTATGAAGGATGTTGACACAAATCTCACCACGAAACAATCACGTGGAAAAGACCAAACATTAGAAAGCTCTGATGACGAGGACACAGATAGCGACGAGGACGAAGATGAATTCGCTAAAAACCCAAATCAAAAAGGACACTTTAAAGGAATCGAAATTGAAGCAGTAAAACCGAAAGAGATTAAAAAAGAGCCAGGAGACTATCAACTTGGAAAACATCAAATGGGTGTACATCAACTTGGTAAGAACCAAGAGGGAAAATGCCAACTGGGAGGCCTACAGAAGACCGAATGCCAGCAGGACAAAGAGAAAAATATCAAAAACGAAGAAAAACAAAAGCTGCCAGCGAAACATTCTCGATTCAAAACTGGATTTCAACCCAGAGTATTTGAGGACTATGAACGACTATTTGCAAACTATTTTAATATAAATATGAAAGCTAAGAAAAACTATTTCGCTGGGAAAAGATCCACTGTTAATCGTAAACCCCGTCCTCAACCCGCATCACTTGGGGACTTAGAACGATTATTTGCAAGTGTAAATGTGAAAGATGGAGCCAAAAATCTCCCCACGAATCAATCACTTGAAGAAAACTACTTCGGAGAAAAATTGAGAACATTCGAAAACACCGCTTACAAGGGCCTAAAACGTTGTATCCAGCCAATGCCACTCAAAAGGCTGCAAGGAAAACCGCTTAAGAAATAATACCGTTATACACACAAACACACACACACACACACACACACACACACACACACACACACACACACACACACACACACACACCTGTATTAGGCGCCTCCACATATGTGACTCTTTACACTCTTTGAAACTTGAAACATTCCGTATGATTTCTTTAAATCAAAAAAATACATCTGTTATCAATTTCTTTTTATTTTCGTGGGGGAGGGGGGGGGTGTGTCATCCAAAATTTAAGAAACTGCTGTTTGCAGATCATCAATGCGAACCCACATGCTGCATTTCGTGTCTCTAGCTATAAACGGTTAGGCGCCAGGTGCACTTATAATAATGCACTTTTCATCTTTTGCCATTTTAGCCCTTTTCGGCCAATTCTCAGTCTTATAAGTTCGGTGTTTATGTTTCGATCGTTCTGAAATTTTTAGGATTGGTTGACGACACAGTCATGAATACATATTTTGAAATTCAAATCATTTAAATCAGAATTGTAGAAAATATAGGCACTTATTTGATTAAGGGGGAACTAAATTAGGTTGGAAAAAAATTTTCACGCAACTTCTGCATAGTGT
Organism: Phorticella flavipennis; assembly: GCA_037040045.1. Classification (NCBI taxonomy): domain Eukaryota; kingdom Metazoa; phylum Arthropoda; class Insecta; order Diptera; family Drosophilidae; genus Phorticella; species Phorticella flavipennis. Next base: position 16,465 of record JBANCY010000807.1, on the reverse strand, counting down.
CAATGGGTATCCGCATGACAGATAGATGCACAGACGGATTGACAGGCGGATGGACCGACGAATGGAAAGACGAATGGACTGATGGATGGAAAGACGAATAAAAAGACGGATGGACTGATCGATGGAAAGACGAATGGACAGACGGATGAAAAGACGGATGGACCGATGGATGGAAAGACGAATGGAATGACGGATGGACAGCCGGACTCATAGATGGATTGCCAGATGGATTGACAGACGGATAAAAAGACGGATGGACGGATGACATGTCCGTCTATATGAAAGTTTCGGACTCCGGGAGACCAACGCAGATGGGGCAAATATTCCTAAGCGGGCACTGAAATTAAAACCCGAATTTCGGGCAGCGCCGAGCCGAAATCTCTCAACTCGAATTCGTCGAACGATATAGAATAATGCATATTTACGATTTTCTAAATGTATTCGAAAATTAAGAGAAAACACTTCAGATCTTCGAAAATCATTTTTGCGAAACATATAAAGGAAAAAGACAAATAAAAACAGAGTTAATACCAACATTGGAAATATATGATTGTATGGAAAATAAGTAAGATTTTCTTGAATGAATTTCAATAAAAGAAGTGACCTCTCCAGCGTGCAGAACTAACCTAAATATGATTAAGGCAATTGGCATGTCGTGGGAGAAGCTGAAAGTGTCTTATTCTGAGTCTTCTGCTAGGATTAGTATCTAGAAGTCCTCGGGCAAGACGATTTCGGTGGGCAGCCAGTCTGCTGGAGAAGTATCCGATTTTGTGGAGTCTCTCTCTTCAAAAGAACTTAAAAATTTTAATCAAGAAAATCTTTGGCATTTATAGAGATATTGCCTCCAATTGGCATGTAGGGCCAAGACCCTTGCGGAAAAGTGACCAAATGTGTATATTAGGCAAAATTTCAATGCTAGTCATGAAATTTGATACATCTGTGCTCATAGATATGATCTTATGATCTCCTCTCTCTCTTATGATCTCCCAAAAATGAATTAAGTGTCCGTCAACTCTACAGTTCTTAACATAATGATTCGAGTTGGATTAAGTATTTATGACTCTGACATAAAGCTATCAGAATGAACGGATCATCAACACGGAATTATGTAGAACTTAACAAACTGGGATGAGGACATTCCGCAGTCGAGCACATTCGACTGCAGCTCTCTATCTTGTTAATTTTATATCTTAGTCGAGTCGCGAAAATTTGTACCTCGTTAATTTGAAACTCTTAATAAATCGTTAAAATCCCTGAACCTTTGAACAAATTTCGCCAAACAATGATGAAAGTTAAAGGTATTCCCATTTTTCAAATGGGATCAGGGTATAAAAAAAAGAGAAAAAGCATATAGCAATCCAAAATTACAAACTACTTTAAAACGTGATGCACACGAAGAGAGAGAGAGAGACAGTTTTTGGTGTTTGGGCTGTGGGGTCGGTCCGACTGTGCAACAGGTTGGTTTTGTGCAATATTTAGTAAATATCTTTGGCGTTCATTATCCGATTGATCTGAAAGTTAAAGGGTGTTCATATTAAAAATCAAATCATACATTTGAAACAGATATTAAACTTTTTTAATTTCAGAGCAAAGAGACTCCAGATATTAGAGTTTTGGTGCTATATGGCATGATCCCATTTTTCTTTATAGGCAATTTCCATACATTATATGCCAAATTTGTGGGGCCACGGTGGTCCAGTGGATAGAGCACTGTCCCGCCAAACAAGAGGTGCGAGGTTCGAGTCCCGCTCATGCCTTTAGGCATGGCCCTCGTAGAAAAGCTATGCTGTGGCGTAGGACTTGAAATCCACCCACATAAAAATGTTCTTCAGTGAATGAAGCAGAAATAGAGGAAAATAGATCTTCAGGTTTTGACCCAAAAGGGTTGTTATGGCCATATAATAATAATATGCCAAATTTGGTGTCAATATATCTCAAGAGTAAAAACTATCGCAATTTTATCGAAAAATCATTTGATCAGGCGAATGTAGAGTGGCATTCAAAACTTAAGATGAGTATGTTAAGGAGGCCTTAGAAGATAGCATCTTTAGTAGACTATATTTTGTTCTGTATGTGTGCATTTCCGATCTTACCCCTTATACAATGTAAAATGGACCTCCATGGATTGTGCACGTCTTGACAAAACGGCTTAAGATTAATCTGTGAAATATTATTATTATTAGATGGCCATAACAACTGTATCGGTTCACTGAAATTCTATATTTTTTACATGGGTGGATTTCAAACCCTACGCCACAACCTAATTTTTCTACATGAGTACATGAGAGTGACTCGAACCCACGCCTCTTGTTTGGACAGTGGGCATTACTTGATGGTAATACTTTTGATAGAAATGTATTGTGTGCGCTTTGTGATGTTAAAAACACTTTGAATATGTTAAAATTGGTGGACCGAAACTTTTGGCGAACACTTTGAAGTGAGCTTTCGCAGTGTGTGCGCAACGGCGTAACACTAAAAGCTCCGTGAAGCTTTCGTGAAGCTCGAAAGCCACTGTTATTTCGCTGCTTACAAATCGCTGTGTGGACGAGAACTGCTGAGTCCTCTCGAATTTGTCGCAAATTCAAATTCATTCGTCAACAGACTCTCGTGCGATTCGGTTGAGCTTGAACCTCTTCTCCTAGGCAGCAGCTCAGCACCAGCAACAGCAACAGCAACAGCATCGGCAACAGCTATAGCATCGGCATTAGCATCAGGACCAAAAAACTAGTACTGAAACTCAACCATTTGAACTGAAAGCGGCATCAGCCTCTGCTTCAGTCAGCGTTACGAGCGCCAAAAAACAACAAGAAGAACTTGAAGCGCGTATTTCCGTACGGTTTGAATTTGAATAAAGAAGAGGGGTAGTGTGTCAGTGATTTGGTAGTTCTTGTTCAGGATTGTACTTTTTTTTTCCTGTGCCCAAAACCAAAGGTGTGTATTAAACTTAGCAATTGCGCTGAGCCAATTGCCCGAGTCGAAAGTTTTCGAAATCCTTTTTGAAAACGGTTGGAAGCCATTAATTTCGCGCCTGTGTAATATATTTTTGGCCTGTTTACTTTCCAAAAGCTACCTGGGATTAGCTCTGACGCATAATCCGTAAAATCCAACAACAACAACAACAACAACAACAACACACAAAGAGAAACCCAAAAAAAAAAAGGTGAGTGCTTTACACACTTTAGTCCCCAAATATGGAGTAAAATTTAAAGATGCTTTAACATACCCATGAATTCCCATCAAATTGATTAAAACCGTGCATAAATTAAGTCAAATAGAGAATTACTTTCATTGTAATCCTTCTGTCTAATGGTCCTGTTTGTATTGCCAAATAAATCTCGGGAAACTTAAGAGGTGGGGATACAGACCAGCAGTTAATCAATCAATCTTACCCAAAATCAATAAAAACAAATTCTGCTTAAACTGCGTTGAGATTAATAGTATTGAATGTAATATATCTACAGTTTTATAGGCATTTGAAGCCCTAACGATTGTGGCAAAGTCATATTTGTCTGGAATGTTTTGAGTTCGAACAGCTAGAATGACAGAAATATTTAATTAATGATCTTAATTTCAACAAGTCAGAAAGGATGTCTTTGGTACCCCGCAGATATCATACGCTTTTCGTATAGAAATATTGCATATATTCAGTATACAGTATATATATTGCTTACGTAAGAGTAAATTTGAAATTTAATATTTTTTAGAATTCTGTTGGACGAAAAGGATTTTACTATTTTCACTAATTGGGTTTCAAGCTATGCTTTCTTTTGTACAAAATATAACAAATAGTGCAATCGGCAATGCCCGAAATTATTCCATAAGGCATTTCCATAAAATGTTGTACCCGGAAAGTCATTTCTAGATACCTCAAATGTTGCAGAAGGCCTTCCGTAAAGTTGAAAGTGGCACAAAATGTCCAAAGAGGGTTGAGAATGCGTTAAAGTTAAAGAAATGATGCTCCAAAATCGCTTTTGAAGGTGAAATCACGATTGGTGGCAATTGATGGTTCTTTTGGGTGTTCATTTCACCAAATACTCGAACCATATCAAAGTATCCTAATTATTACCGTGTGACATCTGGCAATTTTTCAAACTCAAAAGTTCAATCCGAGGACCATTCCGAGTCAAATGAAGAAATCGGAGCGAGTTCTGAAAGAGATGATTACTTTGAAGAGGATCAAATTGATTAAATTTCCCTCATTTTCCATACGGTCGGAACAATCCAACAGATCCTTAAAGCTGACAGTTTGAATTTGTTATCATCTCATGAAATAGTGCATAAAAGGAAAAATTGTGAAAGCTCTGTGTTCATTATCAGAAATTAATGATTTTGCTAAAGCTATTATTAGTCCAAGATTCATTACTTTCCGGAAAAGTTGTCCAGAATTATACAAATGTCGCCCGGTTATAAAAGTGTATAAGTTAAGTGAATAAACTCGGACTCTTGAAACCTTTTTAAGCTCATTTACAATTATGTTGACATTGTGGGGGTCTGTGTTGGAATATCATTAATTACGCTTAAATCGTCGTATTAACAAAACAGCGTAATTTAACAAATGTATATATATTTATATATATACATATATATTTAAAAGCTCTTGGCCAAGGAATGTTCAAGTATTTTTACTTCGTTGGCTTCGCAAATAATAAATCATCTTCAGCTTCACCCGTTCGCCCCCAATGTTTTCAATGTTTTGCCTGTCGGCTCAGTGGCCAAGACAAGTAAAAGTTTGAAGTTTCCAAAGATTCTTCTTTTTGAAAACTCATGAAAACATTAAGTTTTAGAGCTATAAGTATTATGAATCAGCCAAATATATAGAATACAAATGACTTGTTACCTACACGAAGTGTGGCAAAATTTTTGATGATTATATAAAGCTCCTTATGGTTTTAGCAAAAAATTACGTTCTTTATATAATGGGTCTTGGGTATAATGGTTATTTGCCATGATTTGAGATATATTGATCATTAATGAGTCAAAGGCCGGCGCCGGCGAAACCTTTGATTGCCTTGGATGCTGGTTGCTCCTTTCGTTTTTGGGTTCTCCTTCGATGTTATCTGTTTTTTGCTAATTAACTTGGCTGTTAAAACACAATGCCGACAGAGTGAGAGAGGCAGAGGGAGAGGGTGAGGGTGAGGGAGAGGGAAATAGAGATAGAAGTTGAAATATTGAGACCCGGCTATAAGTTGAGCGAGCACCGAGTTTCCTTGGAATTCCGAAATCTCATTAAAATGTTCGGCATGCGACTTTTGTCCAAGGGATGGCGATGGCAACAACCCTTTTTATATAATCCGAGATAAAGCAAAATGAAAGATAAAGCAAATGAATCAACATCAAAAGCAGCGACAATTGTTAATAAGCCCCGGTAGCTGCGGCAGGTGAAATTGTAATTTTTCAAGCACACCAAATTTTCCACCTAACCAAACAGTCATTACAGTTCCTCCACACGCCAAACAGCAAAACGGCCAAAAGGGGGGCTGACGTAGAGCCAACTAGGCGTATGTGAAATTCAAATAAAGTTTACAACCGGGAAGTCATCCGATTACTTCCGCTGCGTCCGCCGGTAGTCGGATAAATCGTGCTTCTCTTCACATATGAATTCTTATTTATCTGATTACTGCATAGTACATGAAAGGATTTATATTGGACGCATATCAACAGCATTCAAGGATGCGATTTTCGAGGAAATCGCGGAGTGTATCAAAATTTTCACAAAATCAATACTGAACTAATGCCAATTTTAGAAGCAAAGGCTCTATAAGCTTTCTTATCGGGGGTGGCATTTACAATTCGAAACAACCTTCAACAAGGACCTTCTTACCAAGTTGGGAATCTCCAGCTCTTGTAGTCTCTAGAGACTGAGACTGAGTCGGACGGACATATCGAGAGTTAAATAAACAAAAAGAGGGACAGGCCAAAATCGCCACTGATTGAATGTTGATCAAGAATTTATTTACTCTATGGATTCCAACGGGGTCTCGGTGGTCCAGTGAAGGTGCACTGTTCGAGATGCGAGTTCGAGTCCGAAAAACTAGGTTGTGGCGTAGGACTTGAAATTCACCCACGTAAAAAAAGTTTTTCAGTGAAGGAAACTAGAGATAAACGAAGGTAGGGCTTCAGGTTTTGACCCGAAAGGGTTCTTATGGGCATATAATAATAATAATAATGGGTTCCAACGCAGTTTCTGTCTGTTCCAAAAAAAAAAAACAATATACGCTTCATTCCCATTTTCCAAGTGAACAAGTGACAAATAATCTTCTTGGATTTTACTGAAAACTGCGTGATATTTTCTATGTACCATAATATGTACGCTTCTGAACACACGATTTAACTAATTATCAGCATGACATTCGACTAACACGAAATTTGATGAAAGTGAGAGATGAAGAATATGTGTTCTGGGCGAATGCTACTATACAGTGTTCCCAATGACGAATCTATATCCTCAGTCCTTTTTGAATTGGATATGTCAAAAAATAAGTCACCTCGGTGGACCAGTCCCGCCAAACAAGAGGCTTGAGTTCGATTCCCACTCATGTGAACGGCTTACTTCACTGAAGAACTTTTTTACTTGGGTGAATTTCAGATCCAACACCACAACTTAGTTTCTCCTCGCATAGGTGACTCATGCTGTCGACATGTGTGGGATTCGAACCCAGTGCGGGACAGTGGGCTATCCAACGGTCCACTGAGACCCCTTAATGTGATTTGATATTTGCGTTAATTTATTGCTTTCTTTCCAATTCATAAGCCAAATAATTGGACATAGACGACAATTTGGTTCGCATATAATTTGGTTGCAGTCAACTTCGGTTGGTTTTCGCTAGGATCTGTCATTGTCATTTAACGTTAAGAATTAAGTGAAATATGAAATCATAATTATATTCCTTGAGCGAATTGCGTGCTGGGGCAAGGCCGAAATTCCGGGCATCGTCGCCTCCCCTCCAACACCAATTACGATAACATCATTTTTATCCACACTACAGGCAAAAATAAATTGAAATATTATAATTAAATAACAACTTGTGCCTGGTGTTCAGAGAATAAAACAGAACAGAAGAGAGGAGAACGGAGGAGAACACATCTGTATGCCGTGCTATAGCCGGCTAAGTCAACAGCTCTTCCCGGAGCTGGTCATAATTTACTTGACTGTCCGACAAAGTCGGAAGCCAGAATGTGTCAGCAACCGGACCAAGGGGCCAAAGTATGAAAACTATGTAAAAAGTCGACCGATAACAGGAGCAGTTTCCACAATACTCTGGTAGCAAAAATAATACCACCGACAATACCCCCAACAACAACAGCATTAACACTAATGACTATGGGCACACTGGAATCGGGTGTGTGTGTGTGTGTTGAGTGTGTGTGAGTGAGCGTCTGTTATAAGTATATGACAGGCGTCTGTCATTTGTAATATGCTGCGTGCTACAAAATACAAAAAGTATCATGCCTGGAAACAATAACTCACACAGAAACAACATAAACAATATGACGCCTGCACATTTGCAAGCTAAAAAGAACTCACACAGATACACACAACACACACAGATACACACACACACACACACACCGAGACAGAACTGCTCAGAGCCCGGCCACATCTACCGACGGACGACTCGACTCACACGGAGGAGACCCACAGACCCACAGACCCACACAGTGGGTCCTTGTGAGGAGAACATGAGAACAATATTCATAAATTTGCGAAATAAATGCTTACAGACACTTTGCACGATTTCGCGACACTTGCAACACATTTGATGCAGATGAGCTATATACGAGTATATATACTCATATTCATTGAAACACTCACATAACCTCACATACTCACTCACTCGCACTCGGAAACATTCCCCTTTATGAGTCTTCAACTACACTCACGCCGTCTCGGCACAAATCGTTGTTTATTAAACTCAACCACCTCCTCACCTCCCTGTCTCGGAGCTTCATCCTTAAAAACAAAACAAAAAAAAAAAACTAAAGAAGGATTATCTACGGAACGCCGAATATTTCATACTTTTCTCGAAGATTTCCCATGAATTATATTATTATTATTATTTAATAGATAAAATGGTCCACCTTGATGGGATAGAAACTGCAGAATGGAATTTCCCAAAATTTCGATAAACCCCTACATTTTCCCGGAAATTAACGAAATGTATATAAGAGCCACCATTTCTATGTTCGGGTCATGAAATTCATTATGTAGGTGTCCATAGACCCTATGTACAATGTGACATCAAAAATTGTTTTCCATCCTAATGTGTTCTCCCCTATTTCAAATTATTATTATTATGTGGTCTTAACAACCCTATCAGGTCAAAGCCTGAAGCACTATTTTTTTCCTTTATTTCTGCTTCTTTCACTGAAAAAGTTTTTTACGTGGGTGGATTTCAATTCCTACGACACAACTTAGTTTTTCTAGGATGGTCAGGCCTAACGACATGAGCGGGACTCGAACCTCGCACCTCTTGTTTGGCAGGACAGTGCGCTATCCACTGGTCTCACGAGGCCCATATTTTAAATAAGTGCTTGTATTTCCTTATCATAAATATTTCAATTCCAGATTATATATTTACGACTATGTCGTCAACATATCCTAAAAAATTTAGAACATTCGGATCATAAGCACCGAAGTTATAGTTTCCGAAAACGGGCCAAAATGACAAAAGGTGAAAAATGCATCATGTCACCATAACAACGCCCTATTGGGTCACAGCCTGAAGCACTATTTGTTTTTATTTCTTTATTCTTCACTGAACAAGTTACAACCTACTTTTTCTAGGAAGGTCATACTAAGTACTAGTGGGACTTGTTCCCACACCACTTGATTGATGGGACAATGCGCTATCCACTGGTCCACCAAGGTCCCAAGTAGAAACATTATACATAATCGCAGATATCCCTGTCAACTGATCAAATGAAAAAGCTTGAATTGCGTAAAAAATCTGGGCAAAACAGTCCGTTTTAGTCGTATGGCAGCTAAGATATAGTGATCCGACAAAAGTAGGCTAAGAAAAACTGAGAAAACGAACAGATGGAATAAGGATTGCAGGTAATGCAATACAAACATCTGCACATAGCGAATATACCCATGTATATATACTATATTTTTCCAAAAGAGTATAAAAATAAATGAAGAAATTCGCTTGTGTCACGTGCTAAGTGCTCGGGACTGATTCTTAAATGCACTTACTATATATACACACATAATGAAAGGGGACATGGTCAATTTATGTTGACACTTTTTGGCTTTAAACGATGTCCTTGTTAAATTCAATGTCGGCTTTTGGGAATGAGTTAACCGGAAAGTGCTTAAAAAGTTGAAAAGTAAAATGTAGGCTTTATAAACCAAATGTTTTAATAGAAAGTTCTAATGAACTAAATATTACCAATGGATCTTGCATATGTAAAATGCCTAATTGTCGGATGAAAATGTTTTTATCATTTAAACTTAGAATAGCCCATTTTAGAGAGCTTTGTTAGGTGGCTACGAACTCTAGGTTCCGGAGCATGGAGTTGGCAGATACTTCTTCCCGAGCCTCATGAGAACTGAAGCTGTACCTCCCTGCACTTACTACATTCCAGGAATCCAAGTTTCTTTGCATTTGAGGCTACCCTCCGTGGATGCTTCCTGCTTCTTTGCATTTAAACATAACATAACATAACAACCCTATCGGATCAAAGCCTGAAGCACTATTTTACTTTGCTTCTGCTTCCTTCACTGAAGAACTTTTTTTACGTGGGTGGATTTCAAATCCTACCCCACAACCTAGTTTATCTAGGAGGCTCATGCCTATCGACATGAGTGGGACAGTGTGCTATCCACTGGTCTACCGAGGTGTATTACAATTAATATTATATATTTGCCAAAACAACCCCATCGGGACACAGCCTGCAGCACTGTTTGCCTTTATTTCAGCCTCTGTCATTCAAGATTGGGCCATGCTTTTGGCATGAGTGGGCCTTGAACCCACGACCTCGTCTTTGTCAGGGGTAGTGCGATATCCACTGGTTCCCCGAGGGCCCCCGAGGTCCCCTGAGGCCCCCTGTCAGGTGTACTAGCATACATATTTAAGGACAGAGCTATGCATATCAATTAAGCACTTTTACTTTCTACAACTAAACCAGCCACTCGTCAAGTACTCACTCTTACACAATGCACACTCGTCCGTCCACATAAATATTTCAAAATACTCAGCATGAGGTCAGCTATAGTACTTGCTCCTTACTGACAGACAGACGGACAGACATACAGACCTACAGGCGGGCAACGGGCAAGGGGCAAGAGCAGACGGGCAACTCTTCAGCTAAATGGCAAACTTTGTAGAGCACTTGGGAACCTGCAGCTGCAACTGTTGTAAAAAGGGAACTGAAAAAATACCAGCCAATTGGCTAAAGTACGGCAGACAAAGTGTCTGGAATTATCCTTCTTATCGGGTTGCTCCTGCAATAGAAACGCCAGTGAGAAGTTTCGATGCAATTGCCTTGTGTCCAGTTAAGAGTGGTTGTGCGATTTAATGCGCATAACATTAGGAAATTGAAATTGTAATTAAATTATTTATGCTCTTATCTCATTGTCGATATTATGATTCCAAGGTCGCACGGTCGATTCAAATCACTTAAGCATAATCATCAAGTTTGCACATTAACGAACTGTGGTCTCAGGGATTATCTACATCTTAACAAATTTTTCATTTTGCTTTACTTTTGCCATGGAATCACACATATTATGAGACAATATCTGATAATAACCATCTGCTATTGTGAGAATAATTAATGCAAATAGGAATGATTTTACTCTTAAGTATATATTCAGTGGTTATTGAGTTATGTTTGGTTTGGTGCATCTGAAAAAGTGATACAGCCCGATTCGTTAGGATTAAATTATTATTTTCAATTTTAGGTGACCAATAGATTGTCAATAGATAGATGTGACCTGATTGGGTTGTTATAGCGACATAATAATAATAATAATAGATTGTCATAACAAATTTTCATTTAAAATGACATTACAATCAGCTAGGAACTACAAAAATGGTATATGGAACTATGACTGTAGGATGCAGAGCCACTTTGGGTCTATTATCTTTTTTGAGAGAAAATATTGTATATATTGTACATTTATACTTTTTGTTTAAGCTTATTTTTATTATTATATGGCCATAATAACCCAATCGGGTGACAACCTGAAGCACTGTTTGCCTTCTGAGTCTTAAAGGTCGGTGTTTATGATTCGATCGTTCTGAAATTTTTAGGATTGGTTGATGACATCGTCATAAATATATATTCTGGAATTCGAATTATGATAATAATTGTAGAATATATAAGCATTTATTTAATTTAGGCGAGACCAAATTGGGATGGAAAAAATAATGGATGCCACTTTGCGTATGGTATCTGTAAGTACCTACATACCAAATTTCATGACTCTAGCATAAAAATTATGACTGCTATACACATTTCGTCACTTTCCGGGAAAATCGAAGGGTGTATCAAAATTTTGGGAAATTCCATTTGTAATTATGACTCTATTTGCCGAATTTGGTATCGATTGCTCTATAATTGCCAAAGTTATGGCCATTATATCGAAAATCGTTTTTTATCGACTATCGGGCGAAATGTAAAACAAACTCGTATTGCGTATGCTATACACGGATCTTCATGCCAAGTTTGAAGTCTGTAGCTTTTGTAGTTTCCGAGATTGGCGCGTTCATACAGACGGACGGACGGACATGGTTATATCGACTCGGCTGATCAAGAATATATATGTTTTTAATGGGGTCTGCCACGCCTCCTTCTGCCTGTTACATACATACCAACAAAATTATTATACCCTTTTTCCCATTTTTCAATTGTGATCAGGGTATGAAAAACGCAGCATACACTTAGGCTAAAATACATCGAACAAGAAGATGGCGAAAGACCATGAGATGAAGATGAACATGTTCGGCGAGCAGAAGATAATCCCTTCCCATATATCACATGGTTTGCATTGAAACACCTATTGTCTTCTTCACAAATTGATTGTAATTTGGATCATTTCATACACATTTTAGACTCTTTTATTGTTTATTTTTGGTTGTTTCCGAAACTTGCTATAGAATTATGTTCCTTACAGAGATCAAGTGGAAGAACCCCCTATTCCCCTGCTGCTAAATATTCTACATTCATTGAACAGCTGTTGATGCTCCAAGAAAAGCAACAGCTACAACAACAACAACAGCAAAAACAATAAAAACGATTGCCGCACGATGTGACCTGTTGGGGGCGTGTATACTCAAGCATGAATCCCCACCAGACACAGCGGGAAATGCCAGGAATAATGTTCATAAAAAGTGAACCAATATTTACTGGGGCATTCGCAATCTGTGCCATATTCCCCACAACCCCACAACCCCACAGCCCTACATCCCCTTCCTATACCCTTCCAAACAACCAACCCACCCACTCCCTGACACTTACCCACTCAATCGAATACGTGGTAAGGACTACGCACCACTGTAACCACACAACAAAAATATCATTTATATTTCGCAATTTCCAACGTATTGTCTACTGCAGTGCTTTCAATATCCTGTAGGCACTGTATTGTGTTAACGAAATGCAGGACTTTCTATGTCCCGAATGCAGGGTATAATAGTTAGGTTGGAATGTATGTAACAGACAGAGGTCGTGCCAGACCCCGATTAGATGTAGTCTTTACAGCCACAACTCAATTAATACTCTTCGAATGGTTCGATGGTTAATGCATAACTGTCAAGAGCCAAATTCGAGATTTGAAAGATATTCTTCTTATCCAAAATCCGCTTGGCTACAGCCATATAATTTGTTATATATATTCAAAATGATCAAAGCTATTCGAACAAAATTAAATATAAATTCGATGCTCTTGTTGGTACTTCCTGCTTCAATAATAATTGGATTATAAAATTTGTTTAACCTAACATAAAGCCGCAATATCATAAGAGTGTGTGGAGGACGAATGGATGGCAGAGGTTAGAATTGGTATAATTGGTTTAATTGGCATGAGCGAGGGCATGTTGGGGGTGGCCCAAGCACTTGGGATTGTGTATTCCACCTACGATTCGGATGTGTGCGCATTGTGACTTTTTGATTGTAACCTGTTGAGAACCGCTGATTACCAACCAACATCGGTATGTATCGGTATCCCTATGTATAGTACTACATCAACAATTGTGCGGTGATTGTGTGTTGTGGGTTTAATTTCCTGAGCCCGCTTAAAGATAATCAGCTTATTAGCATGCTTTGTGAGAAGCGTGTGCGCAAGTCAACAAAAAAAAATGTTATATTTACATAATATTATATGATATATGTATATTACTTAAAGGATTATCTTGAGCATGCCGCTGATTTCACACTCTAATATGTCTACGAATGTGGGAAATTGAACGAATCCTAAGTATTGAAGTTGTCTTAAGTGTGTTTGAGTTGTCAATACTTGCTTGAAAAATATTGGAAATGTTTGCAAAACAGACTATATAATATAGTGATCCAATCTGGTCAGATCCCACAAATGTGCTGTCGGATATCAATAGACTGTGCGTCAGTTTTATTACGATACACATAGAAGGAGATGGACATTGGGGGCCTCGGTGGACCACTCTCTCGCCAAACAAGAGGTGCGAGTTCGACTCGCGCTCATGTCGCTAAGCATGCCACCCTAGAAAAACTAGGTTGTGGCGTAGGACTTGAAATCCATCCACGTAAAAAAAGTTCTTCATTGAAAGAAGCTCAAATAAAAGGAAAGAGTGCTTCAGGCTTTGACCCGAATAATAATAATAGAAGGACAGGCTAATATGGCCCCATCGATTCATTTTTTCCTCTTCTAGATTCTGCATGTCCCGGTCATACGACGTTTCCTTCTATGCATTGCAAATTCATACCCTCATGCAAATTGAACTTTATTCTCTGGTATAATATCATGGGATGGATGCGAAAGTTAAAGCCTGTGAGACTGTGTAGATTGATACTAATCCTATTCAACGCCAGCTGATGGAATTTGCTTTGAAAATTCACACAAAGCTCGGGAGGCTTATTATAATTAAATCAATATCGGATCACTATATCCTTGAATCTGTAAATTGCTCTTATGTATTTTGCTGCCATAGTCGTAGTCCGTACGGATTCCTTGTGTTAGTTGTGTTAGTTGCAATTGGCTTTCCTGGTACTTTGCTTATCGCCGGCTCCTTTTTGGGGCGTGTCCTCACGTAGCTGTGTGCCCATTCCAAGGTTCCTTCCAAAATCAAGGTTGAGCAAATATGAAATTATCCGAGCGGTAGCTTGAACCAACTTTCAGTGCATATTTTGGCAAGTTGGAGCTATTGTGTGAGGCAGTGTGTGGCAGCAGCCATGTAGCCATGTGTAGTGCATGTTTCTGCACTGATTGGCTGACCTCGGGGAACCGGGGAATCGGAGAATCGGGGAACCGTACGGCGTACGGCGTACGCAGAACTTGTCGCGGGCCTATGCTGGGTATGCCTGATGGCATTGAGTTCATTCAATGAGCTGTGGGCTCTTCAAGTGCCTGGTAACTGGTAACTGGTAACTGGCGTAGCATACATTTCATACTGTTGTCGTACACCCTTTGTTTTACTCCCTAGCGAACTTCTAGTAAATTGCTTGCATTCCCTCCAGAGCCTCCAATTGCCATTATATTGACTTGCAATGATTGATTTTCTGTTACCCCTTCCGAGCGAATGTTTGTTATTTTGGTTCGGCTTCAGCTTCAGTTTCAATTTTTGTGCTTTAGCTTTCAAGTGAAACTTCGACTACTTCACGAAATTGGTTCGTCTATGGAAAAAAATCAATTTGCAATTATCGGACAAAGGCGTCCAAGTTAAAAATCTAGCAAAATATGGAAAAATGAAAATAAACCCTCAGCTGGATTTTAAACTAGCCGGAAGTGTTGACATCAAAGTATTATACAATCATTTAAACTTAGTTTTGGACCCAAATATCGCAAAAGTATTCCGAAACTATTAAGCTGTCCAGAGATCCAAACTCTCTCTTGCTAGAACAGAGACGCAAATATCCCGCAGTACTGGACCTCTGATCTTCCAGGAGAGCGCAAAATTTGAAGGGCCATATGAACAGACCTTATTTATTAAGGCATCTACAAATTTATGGACATATTCTTAATCTCCAATTTTGAAAAATCCCGAAACAGTAGCTGAAATCGGCAAATTTTTAAAATCTCCCAAATTAACTTATGCGGAGATACTAATATTAAGCCTGATGAAAACTATAGGGTACAACAAACATCGCTAGAAATCTGCCAACAAAATTTATCCGACTAATTGAATATCAAACCTGAACACCAGTTGGGTTTAGCAGAGGACGCGGTTTTATAATAGAACAATGACAGGAGTTTTATAAAGTTTGACAAGCAGGTGTTCTATATTCGTACACAATGATGAAGTGTATTCGGTCTGTTAATCGTTTTTAACCAACTTAGAGAGAACTTGGACTCATTAAAGTTTGAGAATAGTCGCGAATGTCCAAAAATCAAAAGGTCAAGGGGATTTCCCCCAGTAATGGTAAATGACTCCACCATTGCACTCATGGATACAGTTAAGTACCTGGGCTGAGGGAATGTTCCTCAATAAATATATCGAGTGTTAGGAGACCATTTCTACATTTGTTCATTTTGAAATTTGATATTGAAAAAATGGGAAATGTGACTAAAACATAATGAGAAAACTTTCAGGATTTCTTTGTGACCCAATCATATATATAAATTCAAATAATTTTGAACCGTAGAATTTACGGGACTTTTCGGGAGGTTGTATTAAGAAAGCTCGAGCATAAAATTTGTGTCTGTTACATACATTTCATCACTTTCCGAGATAATATATTTATGATACATTATCACAAGCCTATTAAAGCCTTAGCAACAATTTTCAATTGAAAGGACTAGGATATAACTACAATAATACAATTTTTCTCCAATTTTTAGACTTCATTGATTCGTGTCCGACTAAATTAGCTCGGCATGTGATTTTGAATCAGTATAAGAAAGTTTTATCGGTTTTACAAAATCCCTATCCGCCTCTTACAGAAATTGGCAAAAATCCCATCCGGTTGGGTTGAAACACACACAAATACTGTGTATATGTTGGGTTTTTATGAACTATCTTGTTACCAGCTGGAAAAACTTTATAAAGAAATGTTATGTTCATATTTATTGTATTTCCATGTTATTTATTTATTGTGTCCGTTTAGTATGTTCGATTTGTCAATAACTTTCGCTTTTGCATTTAATGCTTGTTCAAATTAAATTTTTTTTGACCCAGATATGAATAGAAGTTGCATAAAAAAGTTAATGCCCAAATGCCAAATTGATTTGAGCTCCGCTTTAAAAGGAAATTTTTTGCGAGGGGGGGGGGGGGGGGGGGGGGGAGGAGGGGGGGGGGGGGGGGGGGGGGGGGGGGGGGGGGGGGGG
>JBANCY010000806.1:0-19677 GCA_037040045.1 Phorticella flavipennis | reverse complement strand
ATAGACAGACAGATAGACAGACAGATAGACAGACAGATAGACAGACAGATAGACAGACAGATAGACAGACAGATAGAGAGACAGATAGAGAGACAGATGACAGATTGACAGGTAGACAGGCAGACAAATAGACAGACTACCCGACATTAACAATAATATATGTATCAGCCATACTCTAGCAAACCAGAACTACCCTCTCTTTGAGAACACTCACAATGCCTACAGGGTATTGTCATAAACTTATATATGATATTAACTAAGTGAGACGTATTCGGAATGGCAACAACTCTCGGTTGTTCTGACTTTTGTCTGGCAGTTAATACATTTATAACACATTTACTTCAAGTCCCTTCGAAATAGTTGGTTCACAATGGTCTTACCCGACTTGGAGTGATTTTGGGTCTCACATGAGGCAATCATAACTCTTTATTAGCATGTGAATTTTCCGCTTTTAATGTGGGGCTGCCTTGGAAACTGAAGGTTTGCGAACAGTTGCAATCGATTTCTTTAATTGCAGATTAAAATCGAAAGTTACGAACGGGTAAATAATTATTATTATTATTATAATCTTTCGTTTCTTTCAATCTTTGCCAGTCAATTCTGATTTCTGTGTGTCTCTCTGTCTGTCCATGGTTCACTTTCTAGAGGTTCAAATGTTCGCTTTCATATGTCTATTTTAATATTCATCTATTTCTTTCTGTTTTTAAAATTTGGATGTCTTGGATGTCTATAACTTTCAAGCTGAAGGAAGAGTTTTTCCTATTAGCCTGTTTCTTAAAATGTCCGACTGCCTATTTGATCATCCGTCTATGTCCTCAATCGTTTATGGTTTCTTGTATATCATTTTAGATCTCTCGGATATCTTTAAATATATATGTCAACCAAATCGTCTTTTGGTTTTTACCAGCCTTGAGTGAGTTTTCTCCGTCCCAAAATGATTTTTTCTTCATTCGTGAAAAATTATATACAAAATTATCATTTGGAAATTAGCATAGTAAAATCCAGTATTGTTGTCCTTGTACAGTGAGCTTTGGGGACAAAAGAACAACCGAATAAAAGAAATTTGGTCATTTTACACTGTAAGACAACGTTGCGTTTAAGCAAATTTGGTCCTCCAAGGATAATTATATTTGCATATATTTTATCTAGCCATGAGATATACATTTATCAGTTATTATATCATTTTCGTACTAACTATTTAAGGATGTGTCCAATATCTGCTCTTCAACCTATCCCAAGAGAAGCCTACACATTCGAAGTCCAGTGTTTCCTGGCATATAAAGGGTCATTCAACAAGGACCCTATTATGCCATTATATATGGAATATGACATCGCTCAAATGTCCGCCGCGGCTTCGTATGGTGGCATGAATCCGAGAGGACCCGATCTTGGCCGAAAAATGTTTTTGGCCGTTTTTTCGGCATTTTGTACTATGAGAGAATGTTGCCTCTAGGCAACTTTGGTCCTGAAATAGTTAAACACATTTGTATATAACTTTATGTGTTAATTTTAGTCAATTTTTGTAGACTTATCTAAAGATGTAAAGAAATGTCCAATATCTGCTCTTCAACCTATCCCAAGAGAAGCCAAATGTTTCCTGCCATAGGTAAACCTTGAAAGCCCAAAGCTAGCAATTGTTGCTTTGAGAGAATTATTACGTTTTTTGTGCCTCAAATTGTGGCAAGTTCAATTCGCAGCGGTAACCAAAGTCGGAGGCATCGAAGCCTTCAAAGTGCAGCGGTCCCATGGCATATCGTTTTCAATATATCTAAATTTAGTGTTTGATATTTGAAGTTGGGTTTCGTTGAGTGCGCCGAGCGCAATTTGACATTGAAGCTCATCGCAATAAGAGTCGACAACAACAACACCGACAACTATAACTACAACAAAAGACAATTGCCATCGTTGTTGCATCGACTATAATTTATGACACAACGTGGCATGCCACATTTGTCATAGGGGGCAGGCAGAAAGACACGAGACTCTGAGACAGCTTCGATTTGGATTCGGATTCGGATTTGGATTTTCAATAAACTGTTTAAGGTCAGAATAATGCACATTAAACGATTGTTGTTTATTGGCAAATGTCATGTTCAATTAGTCGCCGCTGCGGCAAGTTGCATGCGGCAGCCAATGTCAACGGCTTGGCGGGGGAGGGCGAGGGGTAGTTGGAGGGGGAGCTCTTGTGGCAAATGGCGCAGCTAAACGTGGCATGCAACGCGTCGCTGTCAGAGCGAATTATGTTAACAAATTGAATTATGGTTGCGCCTGAATGGCAATAACTATGGTTATGCATGGATGATGGGGCACTTAAATGTTATGTACATATCATATCATACCATATCATTTCATATCATCATACAGAAAACAGGTGCAGTTTTCACACAGACTCACAAAGGCAGCAATTAAGCCATGGTCAAAGCCGAAGCTGCCCCTGTGGCCCATTACAAGCCAAATTGTTAGCCAAATGTGGCCAAATATGGCCAAATGTATAATTTAAACTAATACAAAATGAACTCAAGTGACGGAAATGGGCCCCGGAGATACAATTGGCTCATCTAATTACCAAAAACCAACATAAAAACTAAGTCAGACAGACGGACGGATGGACAGACAGCCGGACGGAGGGACAGAAACTAAAAGTCGCAGCTAATGAATCATTTCAATGACATTGCCAACAGGTAGCTAATGATAATAAAAGCCAACAACTGGCTGGAAAAGCGCTAAAAGCCAACAACCATCAGCCATCAACCATCAAGCATCAGCCATAAGCGACGATAAACACATAATCGTGGCTGTAATCAAAACTAATCGCTTATTGTTATCAAAATTGTGGTTTTACACACACTTTTTGACATTTGACTGGAAACTAATGGAAACGGAGGGCAAACTGAGGCATGTTAATTATATTTATTTATAAGGAATGCAAATTGAAATGGTGGAAAACGTGGGGAAGGCACAGAAGTTGCATGATCTGTTGACAGTTTGCGGATATTTGCAACTGGCCGAGCAGCTCCCACTCGGACCCGGAGCCATAAATCAAAGGGGCGATGCAACTGCTGAGTTTCAGTTTGACTTCGAAATGCTTTGAAATGTCTTTAATTGAGTCTGGCGAGGCGTCGAGATTTATGGCCATAGCATGTCGAGGCAGTCTCTTTGTAGTACTATACCATACCATACTATACCATACTATAATATACTATACTATCCTATACTATGGCCTAGTACATGCGATACACATAACATAACATGATAGAGTGCTGCAGTCGAAGGTGCTCGACTGCGGGGTACTCTGACACCTAAAACCCCCTATCAAATAATCAAAATATTTGATAAACTATATTTTGTGCATCATCCATGCGGACCCACATGCCAAATTTCGTACCTCTAGCTAGAATAGATTAGCTGCCTGGTGTCATAAAGCATTTTTCCACCATTTGAGTCTTATTACTTCGGTGTTTATGATCCGATCCTTCTGAAAGGATGGGTTAATGACAGAGTCATAAACATATATTCTGGAATTAGAAACATTATGATAAGGAATTTAGAAAATATTATTAATATTATGGCCATATAACCCTTTCGGGTCAAAACCTGAATCTCTATTTTCCTCTATTTCTGCTTCCTTCACTGAAGAACATTTTTTTATGCGGGTGGATTTCAAATCCTACGCCGCAACCTAGTTTTTCTAGGAGGGTCATGTCTAAAGTCATGAGCGGGACTCGAACCTCGCACCTCTTGTTTGGCGGGACAGTGCGCTATCAACTGGACCACCGAGGCCCCTAATTGGAATTAGGGTATTAGGGAATTAGCTTATATTAATTTAGAAAATATTAGCCCTTTTTAATTTAGGGAGGACCAAATCAGGATCAAAAATATTTATGGATAGTACTTTCTGCATATGGTTAATGGGCATTTAGATACCAAATTTCATAGCTCTAGCACAAAAATTGTGTCTGTTAGACACATTTCCCTAAAGGAATGGTGTATCAAAATTTCGGGAAATCCCATTCTACAGTTTCCGTTCATGACCCTATAGACCAAATTTTGAGCCGATAGCTTTAAAAATGGTTATAGCCATTTTATCGAAAATCGAATTTTTCGACTCTCGGGCGAAGGGGGCGTGGTATCATCAAAATCACGAACACGATCCTTCATGCCGAGTTTGAGGTCTCTAACTCTTATAATCTCTAAAAGAAATGCACGGACGGATAGACATATGTACATGGCTATATCGCCTCGGCTACTGACGTTGGGTCTACCATGCCTCCTTCTGCCTGTAACATGCATTCCAACAAAACTAATATACCCTTCTTCACAGTTTTCAAGTGCGATCAGGGTATAAAAATCAAATCAAATTGTTTATGCATAAACGGCTAATAATGTTGCCAACATGCCAGGAGGAATGCCAGTTATGGAACGGAGACAATACCTGAAGCCGAAGCAAAGGCTATAAATTGAAATTGAGACCGTCTCATGGTTATATGGTTATATGGTTATATGGTTATATGACGATGGCGATGGCGATGGCGATGACGATGGCTAATTGCGAGCACATGTGTTGCAGAGTGTTTTTGAAATTAACTCCAATGTTAAATGTGTAGCGATCGCATGTTATTGAAATCGGAGCAAGCTCATTTATCAACGGCATCTAACAACCATTTGAGAAGCACACACAGGCACACACGTAACCCCCAGATACATCTTCAGCCTGGTAATTGAGCTAACACAGATGAAACCAAAAAACGCAACCAAAACATTGACAAAGGTCAGCAATTAAATCAGAGCAAAGCACATCGAGACCACAGACCGAAGACCGAAGACTGAAGACCGAAGACTTAGAGACTTAGAGACTGAGCCAACAGTCATTTCGAATCGCAGAGCCAAAGGAAGGAAAAACGTTCTAAATGATACCCGACATTGAGCAAAATTATTTAATTTACTCGTTTGGCCCACAGCTGTATCAAAACTACCATTAAAGTAGAGCGATCTAACTATCATAGAGATTGGACTTGATGAAGTGATGAGAACCAAATGAATGTCTGACTTCATTTGTTTGCTCTGTCGTGGAGTTTGAAAGGTAGAGTCGTAGAAAATAAGTAGTCGATTGGTCATGGAGCGCGTATTCCTATTTGTAAGAAACTGGAACAATCTAGTTTTAGAAGCTTCTCTTGAGGCCGATTCTTCACAAGCCAATTCATTGGCCATAGATAAGAACAGTTAGTAATCATTTAATGCGATGATTCCTTTTAAACCCCACCAAACACACTGCACATCCCTACTTGCCGTCAATCCTGGCTTGGAGACCGTTTCTGCTCTGTCCGGTTCCGATATACCATATGGTATGTGCTCACGGATAACAGGAGTGGACTCTGTGATAATCCATTACGACAGCTTACATAAACCCAGACGGACATACAGACTGACGGATATATAGAGATTTATGGGGATTTCCAATCCTTCTTCTGCTGTCGCACTAATTTCAACAAAATTATTATACACCCCTGAAATTTCAGGCAAGTTTCATGACTAAGAATATATCATAATTATAATATTAGTCAAAGCTCATATAATAAATTTTTTTTTATCATTTCAAAGCATTTTTAATGAACACATTTACATATTATGGGGCTTTCATTTCATCAACTTTGGTGTACTCCTTTTGGTAAGGGTAAACTGTGTTATCCACATAGTACTTAATAACCATTTGAGGAGCACGGAGCTTCATTTCTGCATGGGCAATAATTTCGGGCAGCTTCCGATTTTTGAATTTAACGGCCCATAGGAAAGCTCCCTCGTGAACAAACGCCGCGACAACTTTCTCGGGTTGGAGGTTTCTTACGAATCCATTCTTCTCGGTGACCATAGGCCTCGATGGGTTGTTCAGCGAGCGCAACAGAACCTTGGCGAGGGCAATTTCCTCCTGTTTCTTCCTGGCCGCGGCATCAGTCGCAAGGGGGGCTTTTCGTTTCTTCGAATAAATCGGGTTTGACTAAATATATAGATGTTTGGTGTCAAAGACAAAATTTACCCGCTTCTTTGGCACATTTGCGAAAGTTTCTCCTGAAAAGTTAAGGTTAAATAATTATTAACTTGGTATGAATTTAATGTCTCGAGCACTTGAGCACAACTTACCCACACCGACGATGTCAGCTGGTGGCATTTCTTCCCCAATTGGCGATACCTATGTATTATTATAACGTAATAACATAATTCACACGGACCAACAATTTTAACCATGTTTTGCACTTACGATTTCGGGCGCCTCCATTTCTGGAGTCTTTATTTTTGGCGATTCTTCTTTTTGTTCCATTTTTAATTAGAAATTGTCGACACAATTCATTCAGATTTGTATGTCAAGATGTGTTTGCTTTCACAAAGTGTGACCAGCTACACAAAACACAAAAATGATTCGATTGTTTTATTGAATTTATATATCCCACTTTTCTAGCTATAAATCACGAGAAAATACTGCCAATTATAGATTAGTTTTTATAGCAGATTTTAGTTTCATTCCATTTAGTTGCCATGAGACGATGCTATGACAATTATTTCAAACAAAAAATCATATATATCATACAGTCACTAAAGTCAGTGTGCTTCAGACGTTCTTTCTAAAAGGTGGGCTTTGATATTCTTTTGAGAATTACTTCTGTGTTTCTCAAATCGGAAGGAACAAAAAACTATAGTGCGCAACTGTCCTATAAGTAAAAAGATATATGAATTGTTTTTGCATTAAATTTAAGGTTAGAAGGCTTTATTTACCATAGTTAGTATTATTGCATTTATGTCAGGTATGCCCTGATATCCTGCTGCCATTTTGAAGGTAATTTAATTATGCCCTCTCATAGAAATCCGAAAGTTAAGAGCTTCTGTGCGATTGTTTTTTTCAGATGTTTTAATTGGAAATTCGGTGCATTATATTATGACTTATTTCTCGTTTCTCCTTAACTTTTTTAGCAGCCATACATCGCGCTTCTTCTTTCAAGCGATTCCAAACTCCTCGCACGTTTGAAAATCGGACCACATAAGATCAAAATTACTGGAATTAAGTCGATTTTCAAGTCTCAAGACCATAAGCATTAGGACTTCCGCTTTCCCCTTAAAACGAATTCCACCTGAAACGAAAAAAGTGTCCGAAGAGCTTTGAGGATTTTCTTACCAAGTCTCCAAGTTCTACAATCAAAAGTCGTTTTTGCCCAAACTTTGCATTGTATTATATAGTAGTAGTTCATGTATTCTACATTTTAGATACTTTAGAATCGATTACTGCAGAGAATTTGAAAAGGCTTAAAATACTATATCATACATCATATGTATCATACGCTGTACGTGCTCTTGAGTTTCTTTATAATCTAACACTTCAGAAAATTTCATAATGATCGATCTGTAAACACGAAAGATATGCACATATTTATGTACCGACACAACTTCGAAAATAGTGTCATATCTTCCGTCCTTACTTGTTTTCAGCTAAATTGATATGCACAGTGCAATCTTTAGCTTAATATACGATATATAACAAATATCTGCTTATTATACCCCGACCTTCTGACAAAACAAATTGGACATTGAACGTTGGCTCCATCTCCAGCTCCAGCTCCAGCTCGAGCCTTATTTGTCATTCTTCGGACGTAACTTCGATCGATCGTTGTCTGTATATCAAGTGTGGTAAATACATGTTTATTATGCGCCCCAGTGGATAAGAGATCCATAAATGTACGAATATACGAAATGTGCATGCGAGAGGCATTGTGTTAAGTCTATTAATACCTGCGATTAGTTCTTATGGCTGTCCTTGCGAGAAGTTCGTGTCTTGAGTCTTTTGTTTTTGGCGCTTGACATTTCGGAAAGAATCATCTTTCGTTAGAGGCACTCGGTTATTGGTCAAGTTAAATGCCATATCGTCGCTTTGAACTTTAAAGTTCAAGTGTAAAACACTTAAATCGTTGGCAATATATACTATATACGATCCTACATCTATTTATGTTGTGGGCTTGGTCTTGCCATAAATATCGAAAATAACTATAGTATGCTATGATAGTCAGCCTCATTATGAGGCTACACATAGTTTATTTCATTTTATCTACCTATTGTCACCCTGTATTTATCATTGTTCTGCAAAATGTTGTACAAGGTTTCGTAGGCATCTTGTGGCATGCCATGGTGCGACTCTACCAGCTCGAGCCGTGCCCATTCTTAGATGGTTTTTATTTCTTTTCTTCAGTCATTGCCGCACCCGCATATGGCTAATTGCAGTTAATTCGCATATACAATCCTGTCCCAGTTGGCATTCCGATTTCTTTTTCTATTTCTCAGCCAAGTCCCCAGTTTGGCCGGTCAATGCGGAAGAACTATATGTTGCCGATGCCGAAGCCCACAGCGGTTTGCCCCAAGGTTTCGCCACTGACAAATGGAGCGCTGTCAGTTGACAGCTGCGCCCTCCCCTCAAAGCTCCATATGATATGATATATCGCTTGGCTGATGATGAGTCAAATATTGAACCCAACAAATCGGTTTTACAGTCTTCCCAAGCAGCGCGTGGGATTCGCTGTAATCTTATGCCAAGGGGCTGGCCCAGAGACGATGTTTCCACCACATTATTTTCACAGCTCCAAAACGAAAATCGAAAAAATATAAAATAAAATGCAATTTTAATTATGCGACAGCCTCAGCTACAACAATAAATACGATGTTAACCAAACATTCAGCGGCTTCCAAGTGGTTGTTGTTGCCGTGGTTGTTGTCGTTGTTGTTGTTGTTGTTGTTGGGGGGGCAGACCCAGCAGCTGGCGTCCCAGACCATGGCATCAAAATTGAAATCTAACATAATGACCCCATAGTCGCGCATGCAGTTGCTCGTAGAACGTTGCCGTGAGGTAATTTATGGCGACGCCTGCACGCCGCATTATCTTGACGGCAGCGCAGCTCAGCGCAGCGCACAGTGGGGCCAGTTTTGGCAGAGTTTTGGGAACAACTTTAAGAATTTTCATATTATTTTGTGAAGTATGAAGCTAAAGCTAATATATATTAAAATGTGATAAAATATGAAAGATACATTCCGGGGCACTGAGCTAACAGGGTTGCTTAATCTGAGTAAATCGGAGCGCAGGATAGAAGTTAAGCTCATGGAGTAATTATGTTTCCTCCCAGAAGAGATATGCCTCCCCACAGGGCATTGTCAATATAGTCACAAATGCAAGAAAGTTAGGATAGGTAGGAGCATTGATGATGACGTATTCGAGATCTATGAGCATGTTTTAATCTCCCCTCAAGCTCTCATGAGGCGAAGACACCTGGCAGCAACCGTGTTTTGAGCCCTAGTGTCTAGATCTTACTAAGGATCTTGAGGTCTATGTGAGGCCCTGGGTGTAACCTAATCTAACCTATGGAGATCAGAAGTTTCCTTAATAGAAACGGCTTGGAATAATTAAGGGGCAAAGAAGATCCATTTCAGTGTCAAAAACAGAGCTGCGGCGGATCTCAATTCGAATTTAAGCAAATTTGATCTGTTTTTCATATGCTTCTTAAGATTTGCTGCGTTATCGAAAGTTAAATTTTAAAGTTTGTCAATTTCTAATATGTACTCTTCCTCATTCACCTAATGGGAATCGGAAGAATTGGTCTAGGGATTGGCTTCAAATTTTGTGCTCTTACCGCACAAGGAGTAGGAAATTTTTATATGTGATATTCTATTTTAATGAATCTTAAGTGATCTGAAAATTTTAATAACAGAAAGAATTGCAAACAAGAACCTTAGCGGTTCGGTTCTGCAGAAGTTTCTAAAAATTTGTCGTACCTGAAATTATGTTACATAGCAATTCGTCACGGTTTTTGGATGTTTTTGAAAGGGAATATTTCAAACTTTATGTACAATCTGTTAAAAATTCTACGGAATGATCCACAAGTATATGATGATATTTTTATTAGCTTGTTTAATATCTTATTGATATGCTCCCTGAATATAATGAAATAAATATGTTCATTAATACTAAAAAAACATAGTTTGTTAGAATGTTATAGTAGTTCTATAGACATGCTTAATTCAAGGTTCTACAGAAAATAAAGAGCCTGAGATTATCCCATTGAAACTTTGGAGTAGAATTTTTCAAATTTTTTGTTTCCAACTAATGTTTTTCCGATACTTACTCTGATCTCTTAAAAAACACATGAATATAACGTCTCATATATAAATTGTACTTGAAGAAAATCAATGAAATAGTGATAATACTATATAAGAGCATATCTATTTTTTGATAACAACAGATCCAAAATTATACGTTTTATTTACCATTATGTTTACTTGAAACATACCGAATAAACTCTGGTTTTTATATATTATATATATTATTAGAGTATTCTTTTATATAGATGTACAAAGGTATTGTTATTTAATTATATTAAACAATATTGTAGTAAGATCTTAACAAAGCTATTTCAAGGGATTTATCTGCAGACTTCGAACACAGGGCCCGAACACAGTCGCAGCCTGAACACGTTGAGAATTGCTCCATAATGACCGAAAAAGTTGGACAAGTTGAGTTGCTATTAAAGCCTTACTTACTATAAAGATATTAGATCGTTAGTTGCCATATATGTCGACATAATTGAGTTTCTATCAACATTTTGTCAGCAAAAAGACTGCAAGTTGCAACATTAAATGATTCTCAACTTCGAGTCGAAGAGAAGTAGTTCTTATTTTAATGACCGATGTCTTTAATGACGCTGCAACTTTGTCCGAAACAAAGATTACTCAGAATATAGTTATAAGACCGGCTTAGTCTGTTAATTTAGAAATAATGGATACATAAATGAAAAGCAATAATAGTTAAATTTTATTCGACAAATTTATGGTCATTTCGGAGGTGGTCTTTGGTGTCATCGAACCACTGTGCACGGTGCACGGTGGTGCACGATGCATCCCATGACGGGCACTTCGATTTTTAAGCGTCTTTTCAGCAATTATTATTGTCAATTACGAGTAATGTGCAGCATGTGCTCGGCCAAGTGGTTTATCTTGAAGCTCGGATCTTGAAATGAGATTCATTCGTGCAAACCCAATGCGCATTCTGACATTGACCGCGTGCATCGCCGGCCGGCCGGCTGACTGACTGACTGACTGACTGACTGACTGACTGACTGACTGATTGACCATTTGACCATTGGAACGTTCCGCCAACAAGCTTGGAGCTTGGAGCTTAGCTTCTCCGCCCATCACCACCACCGCCGCACCACTTGGCATCAACTCATCCGCTGAGTCATCGCCCGCGCCGACACTTGCAACGCGGCAAATATTCTTAAGCTTTTGCTGTGCTTATTTATTTTTATTTTATTTTTATTTTTAATTTTATTTATTTTCTTACAATATTTATTTTTCAATCGAATTGCAAATGAAGTTGGATAAATGTCGTGTTGCGGTAAGTCGGGTTGACTCGCTCTGCGGCGGCTCCAACTTCAAGGTTGGGCCTCAACGCGGAAAACATGACAACACTCGAATGATGGAGTAAAAAATGGAAAAAATTGAAAAAAACCTTAGAAAATACAAAACTGTCATTAAAATGTAACATAAAAAGCCGCTAATTGCGAGTGTGTTCACACACACACACACACACACACTCTACACTCTCATGGAGACCTACAGACATTAATAACCAGCTCATAAATAACTGCAACACTCGCTGCAATTACATACCCATTGCCCATTGCCCACATCCCATTGCCCTCGTTCTGCCCCCCGGTTTTCCAGCCCCATTTACCACCCGCAATTGCAAAACTCACCTTTGCACAGTGGGCCCAATGACCATGTGGCTTAGCGAAAATATCGCATCAAACTACTATCACTATATAATTATTATCATCTAGCCATAACAACCCTATCGCGTCAAAGCCTGAAGCACTACTTTACTTTATTTCTGCTTCCTTCACTGAAGAACTTTATCATGTGGGGAGATGTCAAATCCTACGCCACAGCCTAGTTTTTCTAGGAATGTCATGCCTAAGGGCATGAGCGGGACTCGAACCTTGCACCTCTTGTTTGGCGGGACAGTGCGCTATCCACTGCACCACCGAGGCTCCATAAAAAAGACTACTATCACTACTACTACAAAAAATAAGATACATTTTCAATTCACACTTCACGGGCTTAACATTTCGGTATAGTTCTTTTTTTCTTGAGTTGGCAGGACTGTTAATGACAACTGGATGAAATTTCATATCAATATCACTAACAGTAATTTATTTACGCTTTTGTTTTTGTTTGTTTTGTTTGTTTGTTTACGATCAAAAGTGCACTTTTCGAGTTTTACAATGTCTGATTTAATTTGGCAGAGAATTGCCATCAAATTTTGTTTGGGGAACGAAATTTCGACTGCGGAAACGTTGAGGATATTGCGGAAGGCCTTTGGTGACTTTCGCAGAAAAATGCTTATAAGTGGTACAAAGTCTTCAAAGAGGTTCGTGTGGTGTTGGTGACTTCGAGCGCTTCGGATGACCATCGCCGTCAATAAATGAGAAAACACGTCAATGAAGTGAAGGAATTAGCACTGAAATATCGTCGGTTGATTGCTAGAGACCTTACTGATATGTTCGGAATATCAAAAGGGTCTGTGAAAAGTATTTTGAACGACAATTTGAGTCTACGAAAAGTGAAATCTCATTTGGTACCGAAAACGCTTAATTTCTTGCAAAGAAGTCTTCGCGTTGATGTGTGTGGACAAAGGTGTCTGACTATCAGGACAAGCTCAAATTCATAATTACGGGAAATTAGACTTGGATTTGGGCTTACGACTCTGAAACGACCGTCCAATATCGTCCTAAAGGCGAGATCAGACCAAAAAGAGCACGTCAAAGTCGTTCGCAAATTCCGGTTTTTTTTTTTCGATTTTCGTGGATTGAATTCCTTCCACCTCGCCAAATTGTTAATAAGGATTATTATTTGGTAAAATTTTGAAAAATAGAAACCTTTTGGATAATGAAATTGGAGAAATTATAAAGAAATTGGGTTTTTTGTAAGCAGGCTTACAGAGAAATCGTTGAGTAGGTCGCAAATGTTAAAAATTTAAATAATGACTCACATGTACTGGAATCAAACTAGATATTGACTTGTGTTATTATTATATGGCCATCACAGCCCCATCGGGTTAAAGCCTGAAGCACTATTTTACTTTATTTCGGCTTTCTTCACTGAAGAACTTTTTTTTATGTAGGTGGATTTCAAATCCTAGGCCCCAACCTAGTATTTCCAGGAGGGTCACGCCTATCGACATGAGCAGGACTCGAACTCGCACCTCTTGTACGCTCATGGACAGTGCGCTATACAGTGGTCCACCGAGGCCCCATAGTATTTACCTCTAAGCACATTTAAAATTATTTTTCTCAATATTAGAAAAATTTGCAAACTCAACGATTCAAAACCGGACTATCTATATAGATCTTTTATATGGAAGGCATGCATATAAGGCATATATTTGATGTAGGAAATTTGAAATTTCCAGAATATGTGACAAATATATTAAAAATTTAAAGTTTCAATTGCCTTTTAAATCTCTTTGCATTTGCTCGAGTTATCAAATAAATTTCGCTAGCAGAGCAGTTTGGCCCACTGTGCGTTGTGGGAAATAAAATAAGAAAAAGTGAAAAGCTGCTGCACAGCTATCGATTAATATGTATGATACTTCAGTTGGCTTTGGGTTTGGCAACAAATTTGTTGCATGTTTTGCAAGCTTTCATCGATTTTCCAAAATTTCATCATGTGGCGCCTCGAAGCTCGTGATCTCTGCTCTTGCCACTTGGGCAGCCATTGTCCATTGACCACAAAGTGGCTGACAAGGTGGCCGGCAGAGGGCGGTCAAGTGTGCTTGCCACATGCCACAAAGGTCGCCCGCCACTGCAACTGCAACTGTAAACAATTTTGTTGTTGTTTTTGTTTCGACTTGTTATACCCCTTGAAGTGGTCGGTTGTTGCTGTTGGTTTTTGGGCGAGTGAAAGTGTCGATCTCGTCTGAAATTTATGTGCCACACACACATCGACACACACACACACACACACGCAGAGACCGTGCAACACGCACGCGTCGCTGTAATGTGCCAACAAAGTGCCGGAAAATTGCAGCGAACCGCTGATGAGTTGCAGTTGCTTTGGGCGTCGCCTGTGGCCGCTTTGACCGCAGTGCGGGGCAGACACAACTGGCCACAAGTGGCCACAAGTCGCTGCAAGTCGCCACAAGTGGCATGCATCATATTCAAGTCGTGCAGCAAATTATCGTGCCTCTTTATCAAACATCATCGTGTAGGCAGGCAGCTGCCATTTAAAACATTTTCGACTTGGCTCACGAGGTGTGTTCCAAAAGTAAGGCGAATTTTTTTGGTATATTATGTTGGTACACTCTGCCCGAACATCTGTACTAAGTTTCAAGTGTCTATCATTTTTTGCTATCGAAAAAAATCTCTGTTCTTTCATACGTATCTTTAGTTTTGGGAACAAGCACACTCACATGGGGCCAAGTCCGGTGATGCATGCCATGAATTGTTTTCCACGAATTTCGCCGTTTTCTTCGTATGACCATATGGTAACTCTTCATGCACCACGCCATAATCGATATAATCGAAGAAAACAGTGAGCGAAACTTAGACATTTGATCGTAACTTAACGTACTTTTTCCGGTCTTGGCTCACTTGAGTTCTTCCATTGGGACGTTAGGGTTTTGGATTCGATATCATAAACATATACCCATGATTCGTCATCAGCTATGACCCTTTTGAGTAAATCTGGTTCGTCGTTGACGTCATTCAACAGTTCTTGAGCGATGCTCAAACGACAGTTTTTTGATCAAAATTTGGCAATATCTAGGCAAAAAATGTCATATCTTGGAACAAACAAAAAAATTCCATAGATAAAATATGTCAACTAAATTGAACACACCTCGTATTACACTTACTTGCGGCTGTCATTCGGCTGGTTTGGCTTTAGCTTTGGCTTTATCTTCGGAATTGGCTATAGCTTTAGCTCCGATTGTGTGTCAAATAAACCAGAGCTAACTAATTTGAGCAGTAATTTTTGCGGTTGAATCGGTTAGACTTGACTGACAACGTTTTGAGAACGAATCATTGGCCGTCGCGTCATAATATTTTACATGTCCACTAAATAGACTTAGGGCTATAACACATCCAAATTTCAGCTAAGTCGATGAGTCCAACGTCAAGGTGTCTCCTTGTGAGAGATTGAACTGCAATCCTAGGCCAAGTACCAGCTACACTTCCTTCGACCTTAGACAATGTGGAAAGGGCCAAAATTGTGCGATTTTGAAGTAACCTGCTTTGACTTCATTCCGAAATAATTGGCCAGGTGAAATTTCAAGTTTGAGTTGAGCCACAACGCATTGGGGCCAATGATCCGTAGTGCCTTGCTCCCGCTCATTTTGTAAGCCGACTCAAAAAGTGGTTTTTATTTTGCGAGGCGATAAAATAAAAAAAACCGATATCTATAAGAAAAATGTGCAATAATTAGCAAAGTAGAAAATTTGGAAATTTATTTCATAAAATAAACACACCCTAAATGTTCATGTTTCTCCGGGAAAAACTAGGTGATGTAGGACATGAAATCCACCCACGTAAAAAAATTTATTCAGTGAAGGAAGCTGAAATGAGGGAAAATAGGGCTTCAGGCCTTGAGCCGATATGGTTTTTATGGCCATATAATTATAATAATAATTATTCACATTCAAATATGCTGCACTTATTGAGTTTCACCTCCAATTTCTAAAATGTTGCAATGATATAACATGTTTAACATGCTCAAAGTATTCGACCGAGATCCGAATTTCCAATATTATGGGCGCAAGCCATAGATATCCCCTACTCCTCCCAGTTTCAATGTTTCAATGCACCATTAGCAATATTAATTGATTGTCAAACTAAGAAGTATCCAGTTTCTTATAAGAATTTATAAAACAAAACTTCCAACCATTTTATATTATTTTATACATTTGAAATACATAGATTTTCTGGGACACTCTTATGCTAGTTTTTCCAGTGTTCTGCTCCAGATATGAGATATCTTGTCTAAATTCTTACGTTTATTATTAAATAGTTAAAACTACACAAAATATTTACAAAATATTACATTTTTGAATTATATATCGCTTGATAATGTTACCAGCGCTTTGTTTTTTTTTATCGATTATCGATACATATCTTCTCTAGCAACAGCTGATTTTTATAATGTAATATTACTTGCTTGCAACAGTTTTTAGCTTTTTATTTAAAGCTAACGATTTTCATGATAAATAATTCCTAGTTCTTCATTTGATTCGTAATATTTTGGAAGAATGCAACCTGCACCGGTTGAGCTCTAAAAACATTCTAGAAGTCTGGAGCTTAAGATCAAGGGAAAAAGTGAGTGAAGTTTTTTTAATAAGCGACAGATAAATGTTATTTCCATTGTTTAGAGCATACGAAGGATCTCTTCAATGTCTTAGCTGGGAGGAGAATTGCTGCTTCTTCATCATGTTAAAGTCGAGGTCTTCGTACAGCGTCCAATTCGGCATATGGTAAAATCTATGGGCTATAAACTGACAAGCCTCCTTGTGGAACACTTGCCCATGTATTCAAAAGATATAGTAGTACTGTGCATAGTACAGAGAGTTATTACTTAGCGCCCAGGTGAGTTTGTTGTTGCGCTTGACCAAACACTTCAGCGATTATGTTTCTTCATCTTAGAGGCTTTACTTCGATGTAGAGTTAGAGAATTAGCCCCTCGTCATGCTCACCTTACCCTCAGTAAGCTTCCAGGAATTGCCTGCCAAGGAGACACCCTGTAGATGAGAATTGTGCCTCATTTGAGTATGAAACAGGTGCTTTGTCTTCCGCGCCGTCTATATTTCTGTTCTCAACCCTAAGAATACCTTGACTCTGAGGAGTTCCTCCAGATCTACAATTGCTGGCGGACAGACATAGACAATACAGGCTCTTACGGACTGGCAGGGGCATTCCATATTGTTACGCTTTTCATTTCTAGTTTCTCTATTCTCATATCAGTTTCGAAAATATCTTGTATATATATTACAAAGAGAGACAAAAACATTATTATTAAGTTTCTTATGTACATTCTTTTTTCGCTTTCTTCTTTCAGTCGTTTTTTAGACAAAATCAGATCTGTCAAAATATAGTGACTGTTCGGAAACTCTCACTCTCTACGTATCTGTCGCAATTAATCTTATCGAAAACCGTTTTTGCCCA
Organism: Phorticella flavipennis; assembly: GCA_037040045.1. Lineage (NCBI taxonomy): Eukaryota > Metazoa > Arthropoda > Insecta > Diptera > Drosophilidae > Phorticella > Phorticella flavipennis. Next base: position 2,443 of record JBANCY010000806.1, on the reverse strand, counting down.
GACCTTCTCTCAGCTTCTGTCTACATGCCTTACGAAAGATAATAAGTATGTAAATTTTTCAAATTTGGCGACGTATTAGATTTTTTGAGAACTGAAATTGTAGATTTATGATTTTCAATTTAATTGGACTTTAACTCGGAGAGTTATCGACCCAAGTACGATATACTATCCAGTGGAACTACAGTTCTCATCGGTTTCAGAGTAGGGAATGTATATCCCAATGGGTGCACTATTTAGTTTATACTATAGTGCAACCATGCGAGATTCTAAGGCTGTCTGTTCTTAAATCCTTCCCCCGTGGAGCTTGGAGCCTCTACAATAAGAGTTTTTTAACAAACACTTCTTGTTTCTTGTTTCAGTAATCAGTTGGCTTTTTGTCTGACGAGATCTGGTGATTGTCCAGATGCAGTTTATACTTGTTATTATTATTATATGGCCATAACAACCCTATCGGGTCAAAGCCTAATGCACTATTTTTCTTTATTTTTGCTTCCTTCACTGAAGAACTTTTTTTTACGTGGGTGGATTTCAAGTCCTACGCCACAACCTAGTTTTTCTTGGAGGGTCATGCCTATTGACATGAGCGGGACTCCGAGGCCCCCATTATACTTGTGGTGTAAAGTTTATAGATGGGATATTCTTTGGTTCTAAGATCACGAGTTTGTTGGCACAGTTGAAGGTCTCGACTTCAGTGAGGGCTCGTACCCATGCTCCAGCGAGGTCGCATGTTGGGGGACTGTACTCCCCCCTCTTGTATTATCCGTATAATCACATAATTGATTTCAGTCACAGAGTTCTAACTGAATTTCAACTCTCGGGCGGCTGCCTGTGTTTACACGGTGATTAATTGACTCGATGGCCGGGTTCAACTGCTTTGGCCATTATCGGAGTGAGGCTGACGTCGCCCGGTTGGCATTACGATTCGCATTAATGTCCGCCCGTTTAACGCCCACCGAGACGCGTCGCATTGCTAATACGACGTGTTGCAACACGCTGGCAACGCCGAACAATGTGTTAATTACACGGCTGACGCCCACGCAGCCAGCGTTGCCACCGCCGCCAAGCCAACGCGAACAAAAGCCAGATAATCAGCGAATTGTGAATTCAAATTCAAATTGAAGAAGTGTCATGTTCCGAAAAAAAGAAAAAAGAAAAAAAATCACATAAAACACAATGTAAAATCACTGACAACAATCACAGTGCGACGCCAGCTGCTGCTGCTGCTGCTACTGCTGCCTGTGTTTGGTCTGTCCCGACTGTCCGTCTGTCAGTCGGTCGATTGTCTGACTAAACGCAAGTATTAAATATGCGAGTACATGTCATGGTGCCTGGGCCTGGGCCCGGGCCTGGGTCTGAGCCTGAGCTCACTCCAAACACTCTTCCCATCGACTCCGACTCTGGGCACGACGCGACGCGCTCAATTTAATGCATACGCCCCCTCCCGATGTGGCAGCCGCAAGTCTCTCGACACCTCTCGTCATCAGGGTCATCATGTTACCAGTACTCTGCGTTCGCACAATACACCCAGACACACACACACCCATCATAACTCTACCTCCATAATTATTTTGACTTGCCTCACATTAGTCAGTTGTATATAATCTCTTTCTCCCTGCGCTTACATCTGCTTTGAATTATTTTCTTCTTGTTTTTGCATATACCCTGCACCAGAGATCTTAAGATGTATCGATTAAATAGTTATCTTCTTAAGGTTCCAAGGGTTCATGAGCTCTTTCGCCCTTTCGGAATCTTCCAAACACAAGTTTTAGAAGAAAATTGTGCTTAAACATGTATAATTTCCGTCTTTTAATGCATTAAAGAAAGCGACGAAAACCTCCAAAATTTGTCCTTCACAATGTTTAGATGGAGCCATGGCTGCCTGTCTGTTAGCCCGTCCTTCTTCAAACTAGTTCCTTAGTTTTTGAGCTATCCCAAGGAAACTTCAGCCGTTTATTGTAAATAGGCTTTGTCAGTACAGATGGTATCGCACCATTATATCGTATAGCTAGCATTCAACTAAAATTGGTGTTTCTCTTGTTTTTCTAACTACTGTGTGGAAATTTGACACACATATAGGGTTCTTTATAATCTTTGGCCTTATCAAATTTTAACAGTATCGTACTACTATTTTATATTGCTGGCATACAATAAAAAGTCGGCTTTGCCGATATTACACATGTTTTTCTTCATTATCTTTGGCTATGCTCAGATTGAATAGGATCAGATCACATTATATATATGAATGCTTCGAAATGAGTAAGCAATTTTCGGATTGCCGAAGTTAATCCTAAAGAAATTGTATTTCCATTTGCTTTTTTTAAGAACTCATTGGCTGCTGGCTCTTTAAATATTGCCCGATAACGATTTTTATACCCTGATCCCAATTGAAATTTGGTATGAAGGGTATTATAAGTTTGTGCAAATGTATGTAACAGGCAGAAGG
>JBANCY010000804.1:0-19698 GCA_037040045.1 Phorticella flavipennis | reverse complement strand
CTGTGTGTGTGTGTATGTATGTAACGGTATTAAGCGATTCTGCCTGTATTGCACTGTTGGGATCAGGGTATCTCGTATTCGAGCTCACTCGACTAGAGCTTTCTTACTTGTTTTTTTTAAAAATGGGTGGATTTCAAGTCCTACGCCAACAACCTAGATCCAAACTAGGAGGGCCAAGTCAAATGACCTGAGTAGGAATCGAACCTACGTCTCTTTGTTTGGCAAGCCAGTGCGTTATGCACTGGCCTAGCGAGACCCCCATAAAGTATAGTTAGGGTACGAAATATCTATATAGACGGTATAAAAGTCTATTAAAGTCCATCATAGACATATAAACATTTAAACAAGCTAGATATGTGTTATATATATTCCCCACCTGAAGTCAGGGTATCTCGCAGTCAGGCATACCCCGCCGCAAAGCTCTTGCTTACTTTTGTTTGTGTTTTGGCCAATGGAAAATTGAAAACCTTGTTTGTTCTTTGAAACCCAATAAAGGTGCGGCGAATGTCTAATGCCGCTTTGAGATGCCGACACAATGCTTCACTTTGACAGGGATTTGCTTTCGCTTTTTTTTCTCCACGATACCCCGCATCCCCCTCTCCACATCTCTCCTTTCCGTAACAATTAGAGCCACTTAGAAGGCCCTTTATCGCGCCCCACGGATTTGTATAGCCGGTGTCATAGCCCAAATGATGACAGTCTCCACCTCTGCCCCAGCCTCATCGCCCCACAGATCTGTTTTGACAGCTTATCATATCATAATTGAAATTCCACATCTACCTGAGCTGCCCCAACCATCTCCGAGAGCCTACAACCTGCGGCTGACAGCAGGGAGAGAACTTCAACGAGATTCGACGGATTTTGATTCACATACACCAGTTAATTAGTGTTAACTTTTAGCTGTCGAAATTAGTTTGCAGCCAATTATGGATATATAAACTTTAGCTTTACAGTTACTCATTTATTTGCTAACTTTGTAGTCAAATTTTTCCACTGGGTGTTTTTGGGGAGGTTTTCACAATGGAGAAATTAAGTACATGAAGCTTAGCATGGAGCTCTTGACGTGGATTATAGGATGAAAGCAAATCATAGATGTAGAAGTATATGTTTTCGGCATTTTGAATCTAAACTCTGCTCAAATCGCAGGTATTTCAGGTAGCTTGCAAACAATTTATTAGAACTTTAATTGCCACAAATATAAGGTATATTCAGTAAATTTGTAACCTACCTTTGAAATACCTTTGAAACTGATTTTAAAATCTAGCATATATCTTGATTTGAGATAGTTCTGATCAGTTCATTTGAGAGCATTCTTGCAGTTTCTCGTTAAACAGTCTTAAGAATGTATAAATGGTATAAAATGTTCAAAGATGGTCGTGAATGCGTTGAAAACGAGGCGCGGCCTGGTCAGTCATCAACATCAACTTAATAAATCTCCTCAATAAAATCAAAGAAGTGCTTCAAAATCATCTGAAATTTTACTGACTTTGTCGGAATATTGGAAGGATCAGGGTCAATTTGTGCCTCCGAAAAAGACAAATTCGATTGTTACTCAATTTCATGGTTACTTTGGATGATCATTTCACTAAAAACTCGAATGATTTAGCTCCATATGACTTCTGGCTATTTTCCAAACTGAAAAGGTTACTTCGAGCACAATAATTTCAGACATTGCCAGCCCCTTATATCACATTTAAAACTACCAAAGTTAATGTCCTTTGCTTTTATAATTTCTAAGTTCAGACAGACGTACAGTCGAACACATAGACCGACTGACAGACAGTCGGAGAATCAAAAGCCGGCGTAAATAGCTCCTTTGTTACGTACAATTTTAAGCTTTTCAAACACTTCTAATGGGTTCTGGGCATAATTAAATTGCACCATAGCTAAATTTCATGAACAAAAGTCCTGGAAAATGTCGAGGATGTATACAGGATGTCAGCAGAGAGTCACTAGTGTAATTGAATACTTTTGGCATGTTCGCAAGTTTTTACTAAGCCCAAAATAATTGAAAGCCTTAGAAGTTGCAAAAGATTGGCTTCCTTTTGTGGCCATGTGAATGGAAACTCAAGACGCTTGTGCCCCACGTGCCATAAATGAGCAACGAGGTGAGGAGCGGTGGGTCAAGGGAGACTCTCGTAAGAATGCCACGTTGACATTGAGTGTAGATTAGTATTTCTGGGTATATTTTATATATAGTCTAAAATTTGTATAATATTTGCATGGCACTTTTGAACAACTTGTCAAAAGGTATGTTGGTTCAATATGACAAAGTTTGATCTGTTCATTTGAATTGCGTATTTTTTATGCCTTGTGGTTGGAGGTATAAAAAAGAAGAGGATTTGGTATTCATTAGATGCGATTCCAAGAAACTATTATACATATAACTAGATTAAGGTGTCTCAACGGTATCAATAAGCTGGTTTTAAGAAATAAAATAATATATTAATGTAAAAAAAAAAAAAAAAAAAAAAGAAACTATTATAGTAAACTTACTTGTAAAATTAACTGATGTTTGTAAAACGTAGTAGATACAGTCAGAGAATAACAAAAATATCTATATTTGGCTATCTTCGACTGTACGTCCGTCCAACTGTTTGTCAACTATCTATCTATACGTAACTTCTGAATCTTACAACTTCGGTGTTTATGATCCGAACATTCTGAAATTTTCATGATTGGTTTATGACATAATCATTAAAATATTTTCTTAAATAAAAATGATTGTAGAATATATAAGCATATATTTAATTTAGGCGGAACCAAATTAGGATGGAAAAAATGCTGGATGCCACTTTCTGCGTAAGCTCTACAAGCACCTAAATACCAAATTTCATAACTCTCGCGTACAAATTGTGACCGCTAGACATATTTCATTACTTTCCGGGGAAATAATGGGGTGTATCAAAATTTTGGGCAAATCCATTCTGCAGTTTCTAATTGTAACCCTACATACCGAATTTAATGTTGATCGTTCTATAAATGCCAAAGCTGTGACCATTTTATCGAAAAACGAATTTATCGAATATCGAGCGAAGGGAGTGTGGTATCATCAAATACTTAACACTTCATCTGCGTATGGTATACACGGACCTTGATGCTAAGTTTGAAGTCTCTAGCTGTTATTTTCTCCAAAAACAACATGTTCACACAGACCGATTCCATTTTCAAATGGGATTAGGGTATACAAAAGGCAATCCAACAGAACTTTTTAACCTTTCCTTTTGAAAAAAGTTTTTACGTTTATAGGGCGAATGAGGCGTGCTAATTTGAAGAAAAATGATCTGTGTAAACTGGGCAAGAATACTCATATATAGTTTAAAATCTATGTTTTTTTGCAGTCTTCGACGATGAGTGCTATTAATGCTGATCAAGAATATATAGACTTTTTTACTCTGCAACGCCTCCTGTTTTCTGTTTTCTGCTAAAAATTTTCCATTGGCATCACACTTTGAAAATATGACACAATAAATTTCCGGCTAGACAAGTTGTCCATGAAATAGATTACCAAATGAACCAGTCACATTCTTAATATGATAAACTGTCAACAAATCGTAGTATAATATGTCATAATATACCCCATATTTATAAGACTTGGCAGCATATTTAAAGTTTGAATGAGATTAATTATGCATAGATAAGACCATGTCAACACGTAAATCAATTGGCTTTAACTCCAAAAGCTGTGCGTTTAGCTGGAATTCATTTGCAACTCTACACACTGTGCTCCTGGCTGGGTGCTCGGACTGCTCGGACTGCTCGGTGCTCACCAATCATGTGCTCATTATCTACCTGTTCCACCAGTCACCCATACCCCCAAATGCGAGGGGAAGACAAAAGTTTGAATAAAATCAAGATGGTTCGCTCCTTTCATTAATCTTCATTTTAATCTGTCTGGCGCCTGCTTGTTGCTTATAAGCAACATCTATTGTATGGGAGGCTAATTGATTGATTGAGTAGCTATATAGAGATTGTCATTACTCTCTCCATTTTTTCCTCTTTTTTTCTTTGGATGTCAAAGGCTTGGCTACACAAAGGACACCTGAAATTGGCTTGATTTAATAAATGGAATTCTGTGAAATGTGGAATTGTTGTTGGCTTTTTGGCTTTTGGCTTTAAGCGTGAAACATGAAATGCCTCTTAAATGTCGAGTACTTTTTGCATTCTTTCGGAACTGTATTAAAAGTTTTCTTGGCCAAGTTTATTTATGCTTAAGCTTTCCGGATCTGACTTGACTTAACAGCCGCATTAACAGAGCCAAAGTTTAGCTACTGCTCCAGCTCCTGCTCCAGCTCCTGCTCCAGCTCCTGCTGCTGTTAATGATGCAATCTCTCGATAATAAATAAAACTTGTGCTCAACTCCCTGAACTTCGTTTCGTTTCATATATTTCCGGTTCTTTAAATAAATGATGGCAATTTATACACTGTTGGCCCACTGTGACTAGACGACTCCAGTCTAATTGTCTGCTAATTTAATAGAGCTTAAAGTCTTCGGACTCAACGAAAGAGTTGACATTAAGAATATCTCTAGAATTTCAAGTAATTTTTTTTTTATGCCTCTTTCTCCCCCTCCTAACCCTACTCTCTTCCTCTCCATCTCTCCGTAGCTCTGTTTACGGCTCGTCGCATTTGCCATTTTGTGCTCCAAATGTGAGCTGACCCAATTGTGAAGGGACGCATTGCCATTGCCCCTGGGGGCTCATATCTGTGCCTGGGTCCTGGCTTGATGTCACAGCGACTGACGACTCTGTTTCTGTTTTGGGCTCTGTCCCGGTTTTCCAACTCTCCCGGCTAGAACAACTTTAACGAATTGGCTTTATTTAACATTAGCTAATTTGTGTTTTTATGTCTGCCTTTTACAATTTGTTGTTGTTGTCTCTCCAATTTAAAAAGCTAATGCTTTTTGTAGTACTGCCCTCTGCCCTCTATCTCCTACCCTCTATCCTCTGCCCTCTGCCCTCTGCCCTCTGCCCTCTATCCTCTACCCTCTTCCTGCTTCAGCTCAGCTCATTTGACTTGAGTGTCATTTGCAGTGGGGCAGCATTGTCCTCTCCTTTTAACAGTATGCAATTGTCCTTGCAGTTGTTGTAAATACCCTACTTATTGCTCTTGTTGTTGTTGTTATTATTATCATCATTACTGTTCTTATTGTTGTTGTTTTTGCTACTATCTTGACACTGATTTCAATTATAAATTGTTTTCCTTTTGCTCGCGTTTTTGCCGCTCATCCAATATCCATTCACGTTCGCCCATTCCGATGCTCCTGAAACTCAAAATGCATCCGGTTTTTCCTCTGACTTTCCTTTTGCCATACCATTTAGTTACTCTATGCCAAAATCGGGTATATCAACAACAGCAATAGCTGTAGAGTCTATCCTGGAGTAGTGCAACTATAGTCTAACTATATAATAGTTCAACTGAAAATTCGAAAGTCTCTTATTTAATTCAGATTTTAATTAGTTTCTTCATCTTTCGAAAATTTTAAAGCTTATTTTCAACATTTGATTTTTTCTTTGCAATTAGGTTAGGATACTTTTCCAGATGGCACAAGAGAGCCCTACCTTGAACACATTCTTTGTAAAATTTATATATTATGCTTTTCATACTTGCCTTTATCAAATCTTAGATAGTTTTGACATATATATTTTACATTTTTGATATCATACATGCACGTCGAGCACACCGATAGTATAATTTCATTCAACTTTTTTTTACCATTCCATTTTCGCCTCTGCAAATCGAAAAATTTAGCTTACATGTGCAATTGTGTATATATATTTGAGTTCTTCACATAATCTAAAATTTTCATAACGATCGGACATAAAACACCGAAGTAATTAAAGAAAGAGTTACGCCAAAGCTTAGGCTTGATAAGCACATATCCTACAAGGTAGGTAGTCGAGCAATGAGTGCATCGTGCTTCATAAAGCCTGGATCTCTATGTAACAAAGTCCTCATATATTTCTCTCATACGACATATTCTTGAATATGGATCTAGTGTATGGTCTATAAATATATAAATCTAGATTCGCTTCATGGCCGTAAGATCAAGCTGGTTGTAACTTTTATATACAAACTTATAATATAAAGCCAGATTAGGTTTGCAATTAGGGTCAGAATATCTAAATATTGCTACATTACATGTTAGTAAACTGTAGTAAATATTTTTATATAAAGATCATATATTTGTAGTTTAATATTCGAAAATAAAATGTCTAATATAATTTCTATCTAATGGAAAAACTAGGTTGTGGCATAGGATTTGAAATCCACCCAAGCAAAAAAAGTTCTTCAGTCAAGGAAGCAGATATAAAGGAAATTAATTCTTCAGGCTTTGACCCGATGGGGTTGTTATAGCCATATAATAATAATAATAATAATAATTTCTAATATATTCTGTTAATTAGGGAACACCCAACACGTTTATAACTAAAAGGAAAAACTTAATTTATCAATATTCAATTTCCCATAAGACCATCAACCAAAGACCAGAAAATAGTTTGCATCATTTGCTTAAAGCTTGTGGGTTTGGGGTGTAAAAACTTAATGAACATTAAAAAATCCCAAGTTCTAACTTTTTAATAACTCCCCAAAAATTTCAAACCAGCTCATTACACGGTAAGACACTTCCACAACGACTTCTCTAGAATTTTTTGTAAAAAATTCGTTAAAAATTTCTGCTTAAACTCTTTCAAAAGATTCAAGCATTTTCCGCACAACTTTACCTTTAATTTTTAAACTCTCTGGCAACTCTGGCGCATTTTTACAGCCTAAGACCTGCAGCAACATCCTGCCTGCATATCTCTCACTTCCCGTCTCCCTCTCTCTCACTCACTCTATCTCTGGCACTGTCATCTGAATCCCTTGTATTATTTCCCCACTCCTGCCCCGGGTCCGCCAGTGTGTTTTTCTGATTGCTTTCTCAATTGGCGAGCCGCGAACGCTGCTGGCTATCACTTTTAATCTAAGTTGGCAACAATGCGTCCAAACCAAGCGCCTCCCATCCCCCCCACATATACCCTACACCAAGCGCTCCTCCCTGCCCCCCTCCGAACCATTCCGAGCTCCGCCTCTGTGCACCAAACGGACATTGTCTTGCGTGCAGGATGTGCGCTGTACTCTTTATTTATTTATTTGCAATTTTTTCCCTCTGTCTACTTATTTTTATACCCTGATCCCTTTTAAAGTATCGGGAAAGGGTATAATAGTTTCGTTGAAATTTAAGCACAGGCAAAGGGAAGCGTGACAAGCCCCATAATGCATATACATTCTTAATCTGTTCGACTAGGAGACTACAAAAGCCAGAGATTCCAAACTAGGCAATATGATCCTTGTACAGCTTACATAGATCAACTCTGTTTTAAGCTTACATGATCCGTACTCTGATATTCTAATATTGGTATATAAATCGCAGAATTGCTTTTCTCCAAATTCTGAAAATGTCAGAACAATTGGATAATATACACCGAAATTATGCATTTAACACCGAAATTATGCATTTAACATTGTGGATATGTATATATCGGGAATACGGAAGCTTTAGCAAATGTTCTGTTAAGCCGTTCCTGGGTTTTGATTGATTTTTTTAATATTTTTATATTCCTAGAATATTTCCTGAAAGTTTCAAGATTATCGGAAAGAAGTGTAGGAGATAAAACCTTTGGGAGGAAGGCCCAAAAAAAATATATACCTTTTATAACTATTTCAATCTTTTGCAGTTTTTCTCGAAACATTGTTTCCCACTTTGGTTGTCACGATTTCTAAGAAAGTAGTATATCTATCTTTTTCAAAACTTTCAAAGTCCTTCAGGATAGGATGACCTCTAATAAACCAAAGGACTTTTTTTTCCGATTACAACTAATTTTTCCAACGCAGTTTATGACAGAGATCAGACCTAAGATCATACTATTTTGTTTGCAAATGTTAATTACGATCTTTACTCATTAACCCATGAAATATTTTTATTTTTGTTTTTGGATGAATCGTTATGTCTGTTAAGCTGACCAACGTTATAAAGATTTCAATGATAAATTCACAAAATATTGTTCCAATGTTGCTCTGATATTTTAACTAATATATTGATATTATAACTAAAATATGTGATTTTTTGGGGGCCTTGGTGGATCAGTGCATAACGCACTGCCCCGCGAAACAAGAGGTGTGAGTTCGAATTCCGCTCATGTCGTTAGGCATGACCCTTCCAGAAGAATTTGGTTGTGGCATAGAATTTGAAATCCATCCACGTAAAAAAAGTTGAAGGAAGCCGAAATAAGGGAGAAAAGGTGCTTCAGGCTTTGACCCGATAGGGTTGTTATGGCCATATAATAATAATAAATGATTTTTGGGTCGTCAAAACTTACGTTAGTCTTTAGCGTTTTGTGGATTAGGATATCCCGCAGTCGATCACTCTCAACACTCCTGCACTCTATCGTGCTTTTCGTTTCACTCTCTTTATATTTTCCTGCTCCTGTTTAGCTTTGCTGCTGTTGTTTTCGCTGGTAATCCTTGCGGCTATTATTCTTGGCCATCGCATTTTATTTATCAATTTTTACATCGCCAACAAGACGTGGACTTATTTATGGATTGACGGATGTGCAACCTACAAATAAACAGCAACAAATGACCGCCATTTTTCCCCCATATTCGATCGGTAATTACCAACGGAGCTAAGACCAGAGTCCAACAGCTTAGATGAGGGATTGAAATTGTCAAAACAAGGGAGAAAGATGGATTTTTATGTTTGAGGTGTGAAACATGGAATTTTTTGGATAAGAAAATTTGGAACACATCGCTGAGTCTCAAGTTTTATCTTTTGCCATGTGATTGGGACAAAGACCTTAAAGTTTTGAAAAGGACATAAGATAAATTAAAACGAATAAGAAAGGATTATCTTCGGCGCGAAGATAGTTGTAGATAATAAAGAATCTTGGGAGTATTTAAAATTTTAGTCTAAAAAGTTGGAAAACAGGGGGAATATGGACAAAACCGATTTGTGGTTATGTGGTAGCTGTATAATATAGTAGTGCTATCCGACTGGTTCCGACAAATGTTCTGACGCCGAGCAAAAGAATACTATGGGCCAAGTTTCATAAGAATAGCTCAAAAACTGAGGGACTAGTTTGCGTACATACAGACGGACAGACAGACGGACAGACAGACGGACAGACTGTCATAACTGACATAAGAAATATGTCCTCCTGACCATTCTGAATGTAAGTTTTGGACATCTACGACGTTTCCTTCAACGCATTACATACTATCGGACAAAGTGTAGTATATTTTCTTCGAAAAGAGTGGAAATATTGTAGATAGTTTATTTGGGGCTATTAAGACATTTTGACCTAAAGATATGCTGTTTGATTGGAAATCAAGTTTTATAATTATTATGTGGGCACAAGAACCCTATCGGGTCAAAGCCTGAAGCATTATTTTCCTTTATTTCCGGCTTCCTTCACTGAAGAACTTTTTTTTACGTGGATGGATCTTAAATCCTACTCCACAACCTAGTTTTTCTAAGAGCGTCAAGCCTATCGACATGAGCGGGACTCGAACTCGCACCTCTTGTTTGGCGGGACAGTGCGATATCCAAGAAATTCTGAATGTTTTTCTCGTTGAAATTTTGTACCTAAAAAGTCCTGTTTACTTTGGAATGAAACTCACAGAAACAAAATCTCCATGTTTGTCTAAATTGTGCCAACATGGAACATGGTATTTCTGTGTCAATTGTAAATATAAGACCTGGTTTTTTTGGGGGGAGGGGCGGTTGTCCAGATTTATTCAGATTATTCCGAGCTGTGGGGTTACCTTCAGAAGTGGTAGAGGCCGCCGTTGGGCCATAGGTGGGTTCCAGCCACAGCTACACGCGAAACGCATGCAACCTAATCAAATTTGTCAACTGGCATTGACTGTTTGCCAGCAGATTTTCACTTCGGCTTGTTGTACTGCCAAACATGTCGAGATTGGAGGATGGGAAAATGGGAAATCTGAAATCTGAAATGGGAAATGGAAAATAGCGAAGGGGCGGAGCTGCATGCGGCGTAGATTGAAGCAATTCAGGTCTGGTTAAAGAGCTTCATTCGACTGCGTTCCGTTACGTTTTGTCCTGATCTCAGTTGCAGTGTCGCGCTGACGGAGTGCCGGGAGTGTCTCCAGCTCGTTCCTGTCACACACTGATTTAATTTTGAAATCTTTTTTGCGCTTTCACGCAAATTAAAATGACGGCAGGCAGCAGGAGCAGGCAGCTGGAGCAGGAGCTGGAGTAGGAGCAGCAACGGTGGCACTCACGGCACTGGAAACATGTTTCACGTCTTCTTCAGTCGTGCTTGGCCGCAGTTGGGGTTAATAGATCATCATCATCATCATCATCATCATCATCATCATCGCGTGAGTGTACTTGCCTCATAGCTGTGGTGCACAGTGGTGCACCCTTCGTTTGTGCCTTTGCCTTTGGCTTTTCCATAACCCTGCTCTCAATTTGCTTGGCGCAATTCAATTGTCAGGCATTTCATTTCAATTTAACAATTTGGAAATTGTTGCCACGACGCATCCTCGACGGAAGCGGCCCCAGAGTTGTTGTTATTTTTGCCTCCGCCCCCCTCCCTCCTTCCCAACGTCACCAACCGCACCCACTGTTTCTTCAGGCATCCAAGCATCAGTCATCCAGTCGTCACTCCTCAGTTGACAGTCCTTCCCAGTCGAGAGTCAGGCATATATATACATATATATATTAGTTAGAAGTAGTTCGACACACTTGACTGATTTGCCGACTTCCTGTCTCCCGTCTCCTGTCTTCCGTCTCCTGTCTTCCGTCTCCAGCTGCCTACCACCCGACTCCTTTGGCTATCGCAAACCGCACTGGCAAATTATGTCAGCGCAAATATTTTGCTTACCAAAGCTGGTTTAAGGGGCGTGGCTGGGGGGTGAGTGGGTTAGGAAGGGGCAAGAGGCAAGGGTTGTGGAAATCATCAATTCTCAATTGCACAGAATTGCATCTGTCATGCACAACAAATTGATGGCAAACAAAAAGTGTCTCATGAGGCATAAAAACACATTGTGTCAGCTTAATTTAATATGGCTTTACTGGAAAATACCCTGTAATCGAAAGAAGTTGGGCAGACACGATACTTGTAGGGTTGCTCGAGGCGTAACAGGTTGTGGCTTAGGATAAATAATTATAACATAAAAGCGAGACTTCCTAAGGCTTGTACTTCAATCCAGCTTGAACATATTGAGAATTATTATTTTTTTTTATATGCCCATAACAATCCTATCGGGCCAAAGCCTGAAGCACCATTTGCCATTTATGTCACAACCTAGTATTTTTTTAGGATGGTCATGCTACGTACATGTATGGAACTCGAACCCACACCTCCTGTTTGGCTGGACAGTGCGCTATACACTGCATTACCGAGGCCCCCTTGAGTATTCTACAGAATTCCAATATAAAAAGTCTGGCAAGTTGCGACATTTTACCAGTCTTTTGACTGTCTTTACTTTGTCATCTAAAAACAATCAGTCTATAAAAATTTACGTTAGAAATATAGTATAAAATATCTATGTATATAGGGTGTTCCAATAGCTAAAGTTTTACTTTGTTATCGTATATCGAGACTGCATTATCGATGCTTTTCTCACCTGTTTACACAAACTCTATGTGAATGATCCGAAGGCAACACCAACTTTGAAACGCAGAAACTATGAGGGTTACCCATAGGACAACGTCTTTGCGAATGATTCGAAAATATCCTTGAAAAAGACAAGTACATCGGTGACTCTGGCTATTCCGGAGAACATACTTCGAAATTGCCTGAAAAATATAGTCGATTAACTGAGATATCTGCGGGGAACATAGCTCAAAATAAATTTCTCAAATAGAATAATCTTGGATCCTTTCCGCCTTTTGAACGAAATAATATATAACCCCAAGTTAGTCTTACATTTATTATCAAAATGACATCTAAATCTCATAAGAGTCTTTCTTAAAAGTGTAGAGGAGATGTCTTGAGGCACGTAATTTCATCATTATACTATGATGAATACTATTTCATCATTATACTATGTACAAAGTGTTAAAAGTCTTGGAAATCGGATAGATTTATGACGTAGAAACACAAAGTTTTAGGAAATTTCCTTTACAATATATTTGCTAATTTCAGTTACAATAAATTTTAACCAGAATTTCTGGTATTTTTACCTTTGACAACTGTCCAAATTTCCGTATAGAAAATGTTGCTGTTTACAAGATTTAAACGACAATTTCATAGTCGATTGCAGCTCCCCGATAATACTGAAACAAAACCCTATTAAGTCCATTGATGCGTATATAACAAACTCCATAACAAATCTACCCAAAAAGTCGGCATGCTTCGCAATTAATCCCATTTGGCAACAACATGAAATGCGCTTCGTTGAACTAATACGAAAGATACATTTTGCCATAGATTGTATCAATAAAAAGGTTCAAAATAAAGAAGAAAAAAAGATATATAAAAAATATTGTTATATATTTGCACGCTTTCGTGACTTATGTAAATAGACCTGTGCTCAAATTTGGTCCAGGCGGATTGGCAATAACAACAACAACCATAATACTATATTGCCAAGGTATTTGCTTAATCGGAGCATGATGATGATGATGATGATGATGTCCTCCTGATGTGATTATCAGGTCAAACAAAGTGTTTGCCTAGAAGAAAATTAAATGAAATCAAATGGAATGGAATCAAATGAAACAAAATTAATAAACTTGAAAATGTCAAATGTGCATTCAGCCCGACAAGCTAAATTATTGTCTTAGTGTGGCAGGAGGCATGTGGCAGGTGGCAGGTGGCAGGATTCACTCGCTCCAACTCCAACTCCTGCTCCAGCTACTGCTCCAACTCAACTCGACTTGATTGCTAATTGTGACAGCAGGTTGTACGTGAAGCTACGTGTAGTGTGACCAAATGAGCGTATAAACGCGCCACTGTCAACCTCTCTAGACAGGCTGGAAAAGCTGGCCGGGAATCGGGCCAGCTGCGGCTGGATACAGCCATGATATTTGGGCTTTTTGTGTTGGATTTTTGGCAAAACTTGGCATCGTCTATTGCCGAAAATAATAAAACAGATTTTATTTATGTGCTGCGCAAGGGCAAATTGAAATTCTGCCGAGCGAGCGCAATCTACAGATCTGGCCGCGGCGCGGCGCGGCGCCTTGCCAGCAAATCTCTATGCCACGTCGCATCGCGGCATGCCTCAACCAGCGCGTTTTCGTGCTGAAGCAGCCAAACTTTGGAAATGCATTTCCACCGAAAACCCCACACTTCCCAAGCTCCCCGCATCACACTTATTGTTGTTGTGACGTCACAACTTGGCATTAAGCTGAGAATGAGCATGGGCTTCCTCCAGCTCCAGCTCCTTCAGAGCTCCAGCTTCAGCACGTTGACGATGATGTTGTTGATGTTAAAGTTGAAGTTGTCCTGAAGGATGTGCCTGCCACTTACAAATAATGGCACGTCAGACGTGTAAACTTGCAACAAATTCATATCGTTGCAGTTGTTGCAGATACTTATCCATAACAACGCGTTGTCAGCGTGGAATCCTTGTTTTTCCCTCTCTTGGGAAATGCCAAAATTTAACATTATGAGTATTACGAGGGTCATGACGCATCATGGCCTGATTTTCAAGCATTATTTGGCTGCTTAGTTTTTGACAGACAATTTCTATTTATATTAATTTTTGTTATAGCCACATAATAATAATAATAATAATAATAATTAATTTTCAATTTGAAATCTTAAATGATTACTAAGTTATGTCAATTTAAAGACATATGCCTTGAGCAAAAGACCAAAGATCATATGGATACCCCGACCATGTCTTAGGCTGAGTATATGGTGGCACCAGCTGGGTGTGGTGTATTATGAGCTCGTGAAACCGAACGAGTCAGTCATCGGGGGAGACATACCGACGCCAATTGATGCGTTTGAGCCGAGCATTGCAAGAAAAACCGCCGCAATTTTCGGATGGTCTAGACAAAGTATGTTATTCGGATTACTTGTAAATACTTCGTTGGGAAGTCTTACTGCATCCGCCGTAAAGCCCAAACATTGCTTCCTTTGATTAGCATCTTTTGTAATCGACGGCCCATGCCCTAACAGGTCAAAGCCTGAAGCACTATTTTCCTATATTTCTGCTACCTTCACTGAAAAACTCTTTTGACGTGGGTTTATTTTGAATCCTACGCCAAAACCTAGTATTTTCAGGAAGGTCATGCCTATCGACTTGAACGGGACTCGAACCCACACCTCTTGTTTCGCGGGACAGTGCGCTATACACTGGTCTACCAAGGCCCCGAATCGCGAAGAAGGTATCCAGACGACAATTGATGCTTTTGAGCAGAGCAATGCATGAAACACGTCCGCAATTTTCGGATAGACATGACAAAATAAAATAATTTTTCAGCCCAAACATTGCTTCATGGCCTGGCAGACCAGCACTTCTCCAATTAGGATTAAGCAAAATAATGGATCGACTCATGTAGAAGTGGTTAGCGATGGACTATACTTTGCCACGTAGATATCTAACCAATTTTTCATAATAAAGCTACATAATATAGAAACTTTTGGAAGCTGGTTGGAAAATTTAAAGGAAATTAGTTGGAAAATATAGAAAAAATGCTCAAAATCTAAATTAAATTGAGCAATAATATTATCCGCCTGGCTTCAACTGACAGATAAGTTGCCAAGTTTCAATCCATTTATGCAAGAAGAAGAAATCAATATATAATTAGACGCCTTCATTAATCCCTTAATAAGCCCTAAGAAATAAGCATAAATAATATTTAGTAATTTGCTCGAAAATTATTCAATTGATTTTCTCCGCAATGTGTTGAGTTACAACTTTTGGCCCCGGGCCAACCATACCATACCATGCCATACCATTCCATTCCCGAGAGAACGGAGCTCAGCCACGTGTTTTGCCAGCCCAAATCCTGCCTCAAAGTGGGTTCTGCAGAAGGTATCTTGAGCTGAACTAAAACAAAATAAACATCAATATCTCATTTGTAATTGCATTCGCAATTTGCAATTTTCTTGTAAAATTCAAATGCGAATGTATATAAATTTTTGCAACAATAAGAACAACAATAAATTAGCTCCAATTACTCCCTGAAGTCCCCCCTTCGTGCGCAGTGAGTAAGCCAAAATGCACCCACTGGTAACTCCCAGGCGGGTTCCAACTCTACCCCATCTGCCCGCCTGTCTGCCTGTCCGACTGTCTGACTGTCTGTGTTAATTATGGAACCTTCTAGTCGTGCGCCATTAACAGCAGCAGCTTTTCCAATGCTAATTGCATATAATGCCGGCCAGTTGCAAAATTCTCCATGCTCTATGTATTTAAGAGGCACTCGGAGCTTCAAGTACTTGGGATTTCAAGAGATTATATTTTCATTTCAACGCATCGCCACACAATTCAGAGGCAAAATTTGATTGTGAATATGAATTTCGAAAGGTGGCAACGTCATCACATAATGAAAAGCAGCTAAACTCACTTGTTTACCGATCAATCATCAATGTAAATTTTTGTCAGTTTTGGACTGATTGATTGAATTTCAGTTTGGCCAATACATAGCGGATTAATTTATCAATTTGCTGAACTTTCACATTGATAAATCTAAATGAAAAATTTTTATTTTGGGCTTAAGGTCAGAAAATTTGTATCTGCTTCATGGAAAAATTTGGTTCTTTGAAAGAGCAAACGTTATTGATTACAAGAAATAATTTAGAATAATTATAAGATATTTGGAGTATCGGAAATAGTTCAAGTTACGCAGCATATTTGATGATATCAGCATTGATATATAATAAAGAAGATAGAGTGCTGCAGTCGAGAGTGACATAATGCATTCTTCACCATTTGGCATTTTAGCCCGTTTTCGGCCACTTTTGAGTCTTCTAATATTTATGATCCGATCGTTCTGAAATTTTCAAGAATGGTTTATGACATTATCATGAATACATATTATGGAATTCAAACTATTTCAATCAGGACTGTAGAAATTATAAGCACTTATCTACTTTGGGGGGACCAAATTAGGATGGAAAAAATGGCATTTTCTGTATAGTTACTTTGGGCACCCACATACCAAATTTGATGACTCTAGCATAAAAATTGCATCTGTTATATAAATTACGTCACTTTCCGGGAAAATGGAGGGGTGTATCAAAAATTAGGGAAATTCCATTCTATCTTCTTCTCGTTTTTTAAATGGGATTAGGATATTAAAAGTTAGAGGAATTTGAGGGGTTTATAAGAAAGTATTTGCCGAACTACACCAAGTCTACCGACAAACATGAGAAATTACACTCTAATAATAGTTATTAAACTGGATAATGCGTGAAAAGTGGGAGTGTTTGTCCAAAGCTATTATATGACAATGCTAGCTTCCGTCTAAAGAAAATTTCTGTAGAAAATTTCCTGCCAGAAAAATAAGAACTCTTCCTTGACTAACTTTGCTTATGTCGATCGTTATAAAGCTTTCAGAATATGTAAAGAACTTAAACATATATACATAGATTCTATAACAAGAAGATTACTTAAAAATTGCACTTGTTATCTAAATATTTCGATTTGCAAGTGAGGAAAAGGTGTGTGAACAATTTTTAATGAAAACTTTTCGGTATGATTAATGTGAATTTACATTCGAAATTTGGGGAATAAATTCGATTTGCATATGGTATATACACACTAATTTTCGAATTAATTTAAAAAAAAAAGACGGACAGAAACCACTGTCGAAAAGGTAAATTTATCCAGTTCTCATAAGGCACAGAACAAACAAGTTCAAGTATCTAGAGTCTATGTTGATAGAAGATCCGAAAAAGTTTTCAAAAATTTAAAAATCGACTCTTCCTAACCTAGCATTTGTTTAAGAACAAGTAAGAAATTTTTAGTCGTGAGAACTCAATATCGAATACTCCGTACTCAGATTATTTAATTAATTCTTGAATATCATTCAAAGTTGATTTCCGATCGTGGTGAAATTTTCAATATAGGCTTAAAGCTTTCCTCTACATACAAACAACCAATGTCAATATGAACTTTCTGTGCAGGTGTGAAGAATATTTTCATTTACAGCTGAGAATGAAAAGTAGTCAAAAATTCTTTAGTGTCATATCCTTTCAAATGCATATAGCACCCTCTGTCCCAAATTTGATGATTATTCGTTAACACATAATAATCGAAATATGGCTGTCTATTAACAGATAATCGAAATTAAAAAGAAACTTTTGACTGCGCATGGTACACTTCCACCAATATACCAAATTTAATATCTGTAGCTTCCGTAGTTCCTAAGAGCGATGCGTTCAAATAAGCAAAAAGACATGTTGATACTGATTAAGAACATATATATATTGGCGAATACGTCTACTTCTGCTTGTTACTTAAATTTCCCCAATCTACATATACCCTTTTCCAATTTCAATAGGTACAAGTTATAATAACACATCATCTTCAGCCCAAAATCTGACGTAGCCTCAACAACCAAAATATCATCTGTTTATTATTATTATTATTAATACTAACCCTTAAAGGCCCTAATATTTCACACACTCTCTCGAATATCTTCAATTACAAGCTTATTGCATATTAATCAATGCTCTATTGAAATTTCTAAGGGCCTATTGGGTATGTCTGAGCCAATTTGTATTATTCAGTATCAATTAGTTCCATGAACTTCTTAAATGCTTAACACTCACTGAAATTTATAATAGATCTGCAGTATTACACATACATTAGTTTTGAATATATTCAAGGTATTTCGGGGCATCTGCCTTTGCGTCTGTAAGTCCTACAGGTCCCCCAATTAGTAAATCATGGCAAAATTATGCGCAGTCAAGAGCGAGACGGCAATTACCAAAATGGGGCCAAGAAACATGTGCCCTCCCGCTCTCACTTACAAAACACCATTAAGTATAATAACAATTGTTATTTACTTAGTTACTTTGGCTCCGATTCATGCATATGCAGGTCCTTTCGCACTGCCCCCACCTCCACCCCTTCTACAAGTTCAGAGCCCCAACTCAGGGCCCCAACTCAGGGCCCAAACAACAACCCCAGTCCCGAATTGCAAGACATTAAGTTGGCTCGTTATACACTTTGCCTGGAGGGCACATTGAATTTGGGGATAGCTTTTTGTACAGAATGGTTCCATTAAGACGAGTATTTCTATTTTGAGGGTGACCAGCGTTTATTGAATTTTACCAACTGAAAGATTTGGAACAAACTCGAATCGCCACTAAGCTAACACTATCAAGACTTCTAAGGTTTTCGGTATTGTATCCAAGAAGTTGACTCCCAAATCCTAACTGTGTAATGAATGGTTTCAAATTTTCTGAAACAAGCTCTTTATGGGATATATCAGAAATAATGGGATCTATCTGCGCAGTCAAAGACTTCAAATTATTCAATTCTTATTTTAGGAGACTTTGAGCTTCAAACGAAAAGTTTGATACTGCCGTTTAGTCTTGTTTTCAATGACATCGAATCAGTTCCTTCACCCGGCTTAGAACTGATTTCGCAGAAACCTTTTTAAGTCGTTACATGGGTGTTATAGTGCTTAAATAAAAAAGATTTTTTATTAGTTTTTCAAATACTATGATATGTCTAGAATATTTTCTGGTAGTTTTAAGAGAATTGGAATACAAATATAGGAGATTTAACATTTGGAAGAGTTGCCCGACAAAAAACTATATTGTTTTAATAACTAATTCAGTCTTTGACTGTGTTTTTCTCGAAACATCCAAATTATTATTATTATTATATGGCCGTAACAATCCCATCGGGTCAAAACCTGAAGCATTATTTTCCTTTATTTCCGGCTTCCTTCACTGAAGAACTTTTTTTACGTGGGTGGATTTTAAATCCTACACCACATCCTAATTTTTCTAGGAGGGTCATGCCTAAAGGCATGAGCGGGACTCGAACTCGCAACTCTTATTTGGCGGGACAGTGCGCTATCCACTAGACCACCGATGCCCCTAAATTATGTCATGTTGAAATTTCAGGGTATGGGCCAAATTGGCCGAAGATGAATAATTGAATATATACCCCATAGGAACTGGAAAAATTGGCATGCAGGTTCTTATCTATAATGCGCAGATTACACTTTCTATAGGGGATTTAATAAGAGACGACAACCGTTCGGTGCGCCCGATAAGCCCAATGAAGACGATTGCGCCTTAATCAATCGAGCTGAATAGGGGTTTTCGTTCGAGAAGCTTACTGATTCAAAATTTAGGATAAATCTCAAAGATTTGATATATTTAATAATATAAAATGTATAAACTATTTGCACTTTTATTGTAAGTAAATTGCCACTGAGTCAATCGATGGAAAATGTCAAGTCAACTTGAGAATGTTTGACTTGCGTTGCGTTGCGTACCGCTGGGCTGCTGTGTTGCTGTGTTGCTGCGGCATGTGGCATGTGGCATGTGGCAGAGGAATAAGCTAGAGCAAGCATATAAAATGTTCGGCTCGTTCCGAATGGGGTTTTCCACATATTCTGCTTGTTTTTGGATAAAAGCGCCGACAATACAAACTATAAATATGCAGTCAGAGCCAAGTCAGAGGCGGAGGCTCTGAATGTGGCTAGAAGTGTGGCATATACACATATATATATGTATGTAGATACATATATATATTGTATATATATATATA
>JBANCY010000803.1:0-19699 GCA_037040045.1 Phorticella flavipennis | reverse complement strand
GGTTTTTTGGGTTGAGAGTCCCAGACTTAGGTTTTTGAGGTTTTCCCACCCGACGAAAAGAAAAAAAAAAAAAAAAAAAAAAAAAAACAGATAGACAGACAGACAGATAGACAGACAGACAGATAGACAGACAGATAGACAGACAGATAGACGGACAGATAGACAGACAGATAGACAGACTGAAGTATCCGGGAGTGCTCTTGTTACGTAACCCAGAGATCGAATTACTTAAGGACCCTATGTGAGGTTCTGGGGAACTGCTAATCTAATCAGTCATATATGTTATAAGGATCAATTCTCCAAACTTTCTTGACGAAAGCCATTTCCAAAACGGTCGTATTGGAAACTAGTTGCAACTATTCTCTAGATTTTCTTGACGGGAGCTGGTGGCCATTGAGTAGGAGGAAGGAGCACGGAAACCTTTGGGTTAAGCCCGTTTCGAAGTCATTTGGGCAATTACCCGAGCCTAATGGCCTCTATGACTGGGCCTGGCCTGTCCTGGCCAGGTTGGCGGTGTTGTTGTTGTCTAATGGGCCAAAGCGGAAAAGTAGCTCGTGTGACGACACGGGGAAGGGCATGGAGGACAAAGGTTCTGTTTATGGACTGATTGTTGTTGGTGGTGCCGTTAGTTAAGGGCTTCATGGCCATCGAATGTATAATCGATCAGTTGGGTGGGCACACGCCGGCCAACGGCGGGGCAGGCGGGTGACGGTGACGGTGGTGGCGGTGGCAGGTGGCAGGTGGCGGTGGGGGCTGAGGGGCCGAGAGTTTGTTGGGTCATCTAAACAAAGTCAAAACCGCGCGCCGGGGGCCCATGGGTCGTCGCATTACAGTGGCAGGAACCAAATTGTTGGCAGCATTTAGCTCTTTGGCTCAATGAATTTTTGTTAAATCGATAAACTTTGTTTGGCCCACGGTAACAACAAGTGCACCACCACCTGCGCCACCGATACGGGCAACATCATGAGGCATTGGGCTAACCACAGGCAGGTTCAGATTCCATGGCTACGCGGCCCTGGCCAACGGATTGCGTCAATCAACAATTTGTCAACGTTACGAAACGGAACGAAATGGGAAATGGAATGAAATGGCATGAAATTTCATGAAGTGGTGCGATGTGGTGTGGTGGCTGGCGTGGGACGGGATGGGATGGGCTAAGCCTGGGCAGGGTCCAACGCCAACGCCCGCATTTATTGCGTTTAATCGATCAACGGACAGTCGCTCGGGGGCTGAAGGCGTTGGGAATTCTTCGGAATGCCGGGCCCGGCGCAGCGGGTGTTACGGGCGTTATCCGTCCATCCGTCCGTCAGTCAGTCTTCGGCTGGCTAACATTTGGATGGGTGGGTTTTTGACATACTGCGACCCGCAATCGATCCAACAAAAGCGGCTCTTTCACGCGACAATTAATGGCCGGGCAACGTCGGACGAGGACGAACGCGAGACATTGCCTGGCACACGGGCCACCGTTCTGCTCCTCCCGCAGCTCTTTCTGCTCCTACTCCTCCTGCCACAGTTGCTATTTGCTGCCCCCAAGTGTTTGTGGCACAACGGTAGCCGGTGATAATGGCCAGCTCCAGCTCCAGCTCCATGTCCCGCTCCATCTCCAGCTCCAGCTCCAGCTCCATGTCCCGCTCCATCTCCAGCTACAGTTGCAGTTGCAGTTGCCCCCCTTTGGGCCAATTGCAAATTGGCAGCGATTGAGCTGCCGCCACTTAAAGCTCAATCATGACCAGCCATTCAGCCAGATGAGGCTGCCACGCCATGCCAGGCCAGGGCAGAACAGGCCAGGCCAGGCCGGGCTTAATGCTAATGCAACAGCTGCCCCATGGCCAGAACAACTACAACAACAACTGAAACCACAACAAACGGATCGCCAAATAGCCAGTTCGTTGGGCCAATTTGTCGACACTTCCAAATGCCGGACATGCGCCGCAGGATCAGCTAATCGCAGCCATAAAAAAGCTAAAAACCAAAGGCCAAACTGTTTCACGTGTTCGTTGCGTCTCTTGCGGCTCACCCGTTGCCAAAAGGATGCGCTAGATCTTGGGTTCGAGCCCCCCTGAACCAGTTGGAATTGAAAATTGAGCTACAAACTTTTAAGAAAGTTCCATATGGCTTTACCAGGAATTTAAGAAGACTAAAGAATCTGTCAAAAAAGTGGCTTATAATGTATTATCTTCTATAAACTGGGATATAATATAACTATATAACATGTTCTGAACTATTTTAAAGAGAATTTTATGTTGGGAAACTGAATTATTTCACGAAAATTTGAAAACGCACTATTTTCAAAAGTACTTCTATTTCTATATAAATGCTATACCTATTATTATTATTATATGGCCATAACAACCCTTACGGGTCAAAACCTGAAGCTCTATTTCCCTCTATTTCAGCTTTCTTCACTTAAGAACATTTTTATGTGGGTGGATTTCAAATCCTACGCCACAACCTAGTTTTTCTAGGAGGGTCATGCCTAAAGGCCTGAGTAGGACTCAAACCTCGCACCTCTTGTTTCGCAGGACAGTGCGCTTTCCACTGTACCATTGAGGACCCCAATATGCTATACCTATAGCAATTATAAATAAATGATAAAACAATCTGTAAAATATCATTAATCTATGTAATTCCCGGTATATTTATTTATTTATATAATTTCTGATAAAATGGTCATAACTATTGCATTTATAGAGCTCACAGCTTCAAATTTGGTATATATGATTATAGATAGAAACTGCAGAATGGAATTTCCCAAATTTTGATATACCCCTCTCGATATAGGCTTGATATTTACGCTTTCTCGATTAGAGCTTTCTTGTTTTAATGCCATAGTCCAAATTTGAACTCACATATCTTGGCCAAATCTTGACCGATCTTGGAATGTTATACCTTTCTGAACTTGTATTGACTAGGACTATCGATGGGCATCTAAAATTTGAAATCTCAGAATATCATCGAAAATGTCAAAAATGTCAAGGGGGGACATCAGAAAATTGTCAAAATGGGTTCAATTTTAAAATCGAAAATTTTCAATCAATTTTGATTCTCATTGCTTCAACGAGCTTGGGAAGGTATAACATTCCCAAATCCTACTTGTTTGGGCCGAGTTACAGTCCTTACAACAAAATTATGAAAGTACATTTTTTGAGGTATTTTACAACTTTATACGGTCATTTAAAGAAAAAAAAACTTTAAAAAAACTTGTAATTATATATTCCAACCGACTTTTAGTTATACAATAGCTATAATATATGGTTTCTTCATATAACTTCGTGCGAAATAAAGAATATCCTCAGCTACCACAGCTACATTTCACATAATTTTTACCCTTTCAACTCTTAAAAACACTCAACTTCAGTCGACCTATGCGTAACCAGATGTACTTCTGAGATTTCCAGCTACAGGTCCCGAACCACTTGACAGCTCAGAAATCTGAAAACCCCGAAATTCCATTTGCGGGCTAATCAATGCCATAACTGGCGCAACATGTGTGCCGTCCGGTAGCGCTGTGGGTCTCTCGGTCAGGGTCTCAGGGTCTCATTCTGACACTACTCCGATTACCCACACTTACCCCCTTGAGCGGTACATCTGAAAACCGTTGTCCGAGTTTTAAAACACAACAAGTTAATCGAATATTTTCCTAGGGCACTTGAAGGATCGAGCTCAAGTGCCACTTGATTGCATTAGGAGGCGAGTCCTTTGCCAGTTGTCCGTGTCTTTTTTTGAGGTAATACAAAACCCCTGAAGAGGTTCCATTTATGTAGGGCGCCTCCTATGGCTAGTGTTTGAACATTTGCGGTTAGACAGCTCCTAAATCTAAATCGAACTGAAGAGCTCTTAAGTTCTACATGAAATATTGTCAAAAACGATAATCACATCAGGTTGGGGTGCTTGAAATCTGCTGTCAGAGATGGGTTTAACAGGTAGAAATCTTTAATATCTATATATATTTCTGTTAACAAATTTTCATATTGATTTGCTGTTTCAAAAAAGTTTCGTTAAATTTTCAATTCCCGCTACTTTCTAGACATATAAAACTCTCCATCCAAAATTCCAATTTCTCGGGCAAAAATTTCGTTTCAACTCAGTTTCAAATTTAAATTGTATACTCGAGTTGCCGTTGCTCAAGTAGAGATCCCACAGTACCCTACCCTACCGTACCCCTACACCCTATGTGCCCCATCCCTATGGGTTATACTCACCCAACTCCATTGTCCAAGTGACAATTTCGAGCACAAAGACCGAGAGGCCAATGGGAAACAGTAGCATTTGCCATAAAACAAAAGACAGAAGAAGAACAAGATGATATTTGGAAAATAAATATTTTTGGATTAATGGAATCTCAAGTGTGTCCACAAATGGAACCAAGTGCCAAATGGGGTCGACTGATCGATGGAGACAGCGACCAACTCGACAGAGCAGAGACAGAGACAGAGAGAGATGGAGAAGATGGAGAGATGGAGAGAGAGAGAGATAAATACATGTATATATAATATAAAAAAATCCAGAAAAAAACTGAAAATGAAACTGAAGAAGTCAATTTTTTTGGTTTGCCCAACGACAATGTCAAAAGTCGCCAGCAATATCAACAGTCCGGAAACATCTTGTAGCAGCCCCATGGCCATGTGTACAGTGGTTGAAGTTGTGTACGATTTGGGAGAAAGTGGAGCATGAATGAAGATTCGGAAAAGAATTGTAGACCTATATAATGTGGGGAGCCTTACATAGAGAATTTCAAGAAACGGCTGTTGGTTCATATGATTTGCAGCCCTAAGTAAACAGGACTTTTTGAAAGAATGTTTTTGGGAACTTTGAACAAGCCTTTTTGCCCAAAGCCTATGAACAAACTTTTTAAGATATTTTCAGGGAAAAATTAAACTATCCCAAAGTAACCAGAACTTCTCAAAAGGAGACTTTAATAACACTTCTCCTTTACTTAGTAAAGTTTATTTTACTGAGAAGTTTGCTAAGAATTTGCTCTAATTTCATATTTGATGTTTGAAAAAAGGGTATACCCAAAGCTTTAGCTAAGTTTCCCAAAAGGGGAACCAAAGTTGGAACTAAAGATGAAACAAAAGTGGGGAAAAAGTGGGGAAAAAGAAATAGGGTTAAGTAAGTCAGAACCAAAGTTGGAACCAAATTTGGAACCAAAGATGGAACCAAAGTTGGAAACAAAGATGGAACCAAAGTTGGAACCAAATTTGGAACCAAAGATGGAACCAAAGTTGGAAACAAAGATGGAACCAAAGTTGGAGCCAAAGTTGGAACCAAGGTTGGAACCACAGTTGGACCCAAAGTTGGAACTAAGGTGGAAAAAAAGGGGAAAATAAAGAGAAAGTCAAAGTGAACACCAAAATATAGATCAAAGTATAAATCAAAGTTTCTAAATGAAAACCAATATTGGAGTCCCACATAAGAACCAAAGTTTGAATCAAAGTGGGAAACAATATTTCTCTTAATTAAGAAAGGGCCTACCGGAACCGGAACCGGAACTTTCTTCAAGAAAAAAACGAAGCTCAAGACTAGGAAAGCTCAAAGAAGAACCCCAATTGGATGTGACCACCTCTTTCGAACAGACCCTTTCAGCACCTTTGCCCCACTGTGCGCTGCGGCTGCGACTCCGTCCGGCCTGCGCCGGCGGTGTCAGTCGGTCCGTTACGCCGACTGGCATCGCCTCATGGACAAACATATGGCTGACACATGTGCGGCGGGAGCGACCGCCCAACTTAGCGGCGGGCCACAGTCCGATCGTTCCCTAGACAGGAGAGCGGCGTCGGTTGGCGCGGGGCGTGGGCGGGGTGTGTTTTGGTATTTTTAAAGCAACGTGGGGACGTCTGGGATAGAGGCCGAGCCCGAGGCCGAGGCCGAGCCCGAGACCGAGCCCGAGTATCCAGATCACACAGTTCGCCTGACAGTGACAACGGATACGGCGGAGTCAGAGCCCGCGATGCTGTTGCATTTGCCAACGTGCCGCATTTGACCAGAGATGTCGATGTCGATGTCAGTCCCAGTCTCCGAACCAGTCCCAACCCCAACCCCAACCCCAAGTCCCAGTGCCAGTCCCAGTCCCAGTCCCAACTCTAGCCCCCAATGTGTATATAGCTCGTAGCAGGGGGTGAACTTGAAAATGTTGGAAATGGGATATAAATATATATTTTATATGCCCGTCCAAGTTGTGTTCATTCGGTACAGTTGCGGGCGCATCATCGCATCGCTATAATTCCCAACTGGTGCTGCACCCATTTGAAAAAATAGGTTTTTAGCCTTTTTCGCTCGGGAATTCTCAGGCTATTTGAACGCTGTTTGACTTTTTCGGCAGCTTCTTTTGGTATTTTCAAAACTTTTTGGCTGGCAAATTGTGGTCACCGATTCGGAGGGGTCTTTGGGGGGCCCTGAGCAGAGGGAGCTGGGAAACAGTTCGAGCTGGCGCTGGGATTGTGCAGAGCGGAGTCACGATGCCATCGTTGGCATTGGCTGTAAACGCAACAAAAGCCAAGTCGATGTTGACAGTCGCCCAAAACTCAAGCTAAAACCCAAGCCAAAAACTAACAAACATAATAGAACGAACGCTTTGCTAGGGCATCCAAGGGGTCAGACGGAGTGGTTCGGGAGAGTGGGAAGAGGGGTGAGGGGGAGTCAGCAGGGGCTGCCATGTGCTCTGGCTAAATACACGTATACGGCGGTTTTTGGTGGGTTTATCTTAATTGCAATATCTCTGGATATCGCTTGATTGCAATCTGGAGGTGCATCATAGAGCACCAAGTGAACTTATCTGCCGGCAAAGCATGCGATATCCGACTACAACCATGTGTGTGTGTGTGTGTGTGTGTGTGTGTGGCTCTCCCAGGCGCAGCATTTCGATCCAAAAAAAAAAACTAAGTAAAATACAATGAGGCGGAGTCGCAGACAAGAGACGAACGAGACAATTCGAGCATTGTCATGTGTCTGCTCTATAGGAAATTTTGGGTACTACGACTACATGATACAAATAGACTTCTCAAATTTTAAAAATTTGATTTAGGAAATCCTAAACGATGTTTTCGATCCCTTTTCTATCGTATAATTCTACCAAATATAGTTTAGTACTTGAGAAAAGCAATCATTTAGTGACAGCTTAAAAAATATTGTAACTTTTTCTTTAATACTTAAGAAAATTTTGATTCTTTCTAATATGAAAATTAAGAAATTTGATATTTGGAAAGGGAGGAATAAGTGCAGTCTTCAAGATAGTGCTATTATATAGCTATATAGTGCTATTAAACAATTATGCAAAGAAGCTAAATATATGTTTTTTTTCTTTGTTCTTTTACCCTAAAAAGTAGCAATAAAATACTCTCTCGACTATGGGAAGCTATGTTCTAAATTAGGCCATGAAAAAAGTTCTATTCCACCACATGGTTTTCAAATAGTTTGAGTAGAAAAGTGATTAGAAGACTCAAGGCATCTCTTCATAGACTTAAAGCTGGCAAAAGTAAAAGTAGTTTTGATCTTTTTTTTTGATCAACGAAAAAAGTTCTATTCCATCTTATAACGATGATGTTAGGAAGCTAAATCCATTGATTCAATGTTCTGTCCTTTGTTCTTTGACTCCTAAAATGTAGTCGAAGGATACACTCTCGACAACACGAAGCTCCTTCCTAAATTCTCAGCAGTTGGCTATAAAAAAGTTCTATTCCACCCCATAAAAGATGATGTGGAGATGCTTTCGCCTTTTCTCCGTGAAATTATTTGACTCTGTTCCTTGTTCCTAGAGTCTAATAAGTAGCCTTTAGCTACACACTCATCTGTACAAAACTCTATTTTCCCTGCAATTGGCTTTAAAAAATTTCCATTCCACGATATGATTTTGAAATAAATGGAGCAGAAAAGTGTAGAGCGTGTTTGTAGAATTAAAGACGGTAAAAGATAAAGTAGTTACGATTCTATTTGGGCATCGAAAAAAGTTATAATCCACCATGGATAATGTGAATTTTAAGCAGTTAAATTCAGTTTTTCATGATGACTCGGACTCATTTCAAACTCCCTTTACAAGTGGATAGACGAAGTTCCCTTACACCAGGGGTAAACCCAAAGTGTGATAATACCCAAATTTCTTTCGATTTACTTTTGACTGCTCAACATTTTTGTTTTGATCGTGGTTATCTTATCGTCGATCGCTTTACGAGTTAATCCCGGCCATTTGTAGAGCATACAAGAGTCAACAATTGGGGGCCCGGTGTGATATCCCTCGGCTCATATTTTGTTAATATTAAATCTATGGAGGGTCTTTTGTTTTGGCTGCTCTTTAGCCGATCCGAGCCGAGCCGAGCCGGAGACAGCCCACGCAGTCTGCCTGCCTGCCTATGAATCGAATGACTCGCCTGGCTAAATCCGAGCATAATGAATGAATTGCTGCTTGACAGACGGATGGACGGACAGACGGACAGACTGGCTGACTGACAGACTGGCAGACTGACTAACTGACTGACTGACTGAATGTTTGGCTGGCTAAATGACAAATGGGACTGGCAAAAATGTTGTTAAGGTGGCGCATGACACCAAAAACAAAGTAAGGAGAAAAAAACAAAAACAAACAAACTGACAACAACAACAACAGCAACAACAACTCGAAGACAAACAACAACAACAACAACAACATCGACAACAACAACAATTACTACTGCCAGCATTTAGTCAAGCCCAAGCTGCTGTTTTGGCCAGGCCCACAAAGTGGGCTGGCAACGATCTCTCGAACATCGCCAACATCGCCAACATCGCCAAACGATGCACAATTTTTGCGGCTAGTTTATGATTTTAACCATGCCCCAAAAATCTGCCCGAACTCCGCGCATCTCGCAGATCTGATAAACCCAACGGCTTTTGCTTGCTTAGCCAAAGATTTATGTACTTGTTTTTATTGGTATAAAAATTTAGTAGTTACTTTGTCAGTCGGGGCCAGTTAATAAGTTCCTCAGTTCCTCAGTCTGTCAGTCAGTCGGTCTGTCAGTCAGTCAGCCAGCCGTTGGGTAAATATGCCATTTGATGACTAAACGACATTATTTTTAACCATGACAACAAGTTCGGAAACAACAACAACAACAACTTGCCTTTATTTCGATACCCTGTTTACTATAATACTTCTCTGGGGGCCTCTGTAGACCACTGGATAGGGCACTGTCCCGCCATACAGGAAGTCTTGAGTTCTAGCCCCACTCATGTCAAAAGCATGACTTTCCTATGGAAGGTGCAATTAGGTTGATGCATAGGATTTGAAATCCTCCCACTAAATCCGAAAAAAATCGAAAAAAATTAGTTTCGTGCAATCAAGAAAATTTAAAGTAGGAACGAATTGGAATCAAAAATTACGATCAAAATGGTATAACAAATCGAAATCGGTGCAGTCTTAGCCGAGTTATGAGAGTTTGAAATATGACCCCATATGTCATATTTCACTTTCCATATTAAAATTTTAGTCGATTTTGGGCCGATTTTTGGGTGAAAAATGAAACTCGTCTGGCGAAGTTTTAAAATGGTTTTTTTATACTAATTTTGACCACAGAAATGGAAAAAAGCTGAAATTTTGAGTTTTTATTTTTCAAAATTTTTTCAAAACAAAGGGGGGACCCTTACTTCAAAATCCAAAAAAATTTAAAAAAAAATTTTCTTTACGATATGAATAAATTTTGAATGTGGAACGGATTGGATTCAAAAACCATGAACAAAATGGTATAACAAATCGAAATCGGTGCAGTTTTGACCAAGTTATGAGAGTTTTAAACATGGCCCCATATGTCATATTTCACTTTCCATATTAAAATTTTAGTCGATTTTGGGCCGATTTTTGGATGAAAAATGAAACTCGTCTGGCGAAGTTTTAAAATGGTTTTTTATACTAATTTTGACCACAGAAATGGAAAAAAGCTGAAATTTTGAGTTTTTATTTCGCAAAATTTTTTCAAAACAAAGGGGGGACCCTTACTTCAAAATCCAAAAAAATTCAAAAAAAATTTTTTTACGAAATCAATAAAACTTGAATAAGGGACGAATCGGAATCAAAAACCATGAACAAAATGGTATAACAAATCGAAATCGGTGCAGTTTTAGTCGAGTTATGAATTTTTGAAATTTCCCCCTTTGGAAAATTTTCACTTTACAAGTTAAAATTTTAGTCGATTTCAGGTCGATTTTTGACCAAGTTATGATGGATTGAAAAATGTTTACTTAACATGTTAAAGTTTTTCTCGACTTCAGGCCGATCTTCAAGTTAAAAATGAAACTCATTTGTCGAAGTTTCATAGCAGTTTTTAAACCCTGATGGTAAAATATATGAGATATATTGGTATAAATATAGATGTCAAAATTTCAGTTAATGAAAAAATATCTGCTGATCCTAAGTTTGAGGTTTAATAAATGGCAATTTGAAGTTATTTTGGGTTGCATTTTAACGGGCATTTCCTGTGTGTGTCTGGGGTGTGTGTGTGTGTGTTAGGTGGGCATTTAGTGGGTGAGGTAATTGTAATTGCAGCGAGTGAGTCGAGTCCTCCATGGATCGCACTTGGCGCACGCACACGCAATCCGGCTGTGCAACGTGGCCGTGCCCCTACAACGGGTCCATGGGGCATGCCATGGCGACAGATCGGACTCTGCTGCTCCATCGGCTGCTCCACATCAATGAATATCAAATGAGCTAAGGCGTACCTGCGATATGTCTTGCTCCCATTCGCGGCGATATCTACTGCATCTGTGCCCCAAAAAAAGAAGAAAACAAAAACAAAAACCAACAAGTAGGTTCGGCGCACCGAAGATTTCATACTCTTTAGCGGTAGATAATATCGAATCTTGCGAGTATGTGTACTTTCAGTGAAATACGTTGCAAAATATGAGTAAGCCCGACTTTGAGTTGTGTGGCTGTGATATGATACATATAATAGTCCGATCCTTATAAAATTTGGTAAAGCGATTGATAATAATGAATCTTGGGAGTATGTGAACTTTCAGTGAAATACGTTGAAAAATATAAGAAATTTGGGCAAAAACGCTTTTTGGTTTTATGGCAGCTATATGATGTAGAAGTTCGATACTTATCAAATTTGGTAGAGCGATAGATAGTAACGAATCTTGGAAGTATGTGAACTTTCAGTGAAATACGTTAGGAAACATGTGAAATATGGGAAAAACCGATTTTGTCTTATATGGCATCTATATGATGTAGAAGTCCTATCCTAATGAAATTTTGTGCAGCGATAGCGATAGCGATAACGAATCTTGGGAGTATATTACCCTTTAGTTAAATACGTTAGGAAATATGTGAAATATGGGCAAAATCGATTTATGGTTATATGGCTGTTATATGATATAGTGGTCCGATCCGACCGGTTCCGACAAATGTGCAGACGGATAACAAAAGACAGCTATGTGCAGAGTTTCATTAGGATAGGTCAAAACCGAGTGACTAGATGGCATACATACAGACGGACAGACAGACGGATGTGGCTCAATCGATTTCTTTTGTCCTGCTGACCATTTTGGAGGTACATTTTGGGGATCTACGACTCTTCCTTCAATGTATTACATACTTTCGGACAAAGTGAATATATGTTTTCTTCGAAAAGAGTATAAAAAGCGACTCTCTTTTGGGTCCGTGGCTCAAATTGTGGCTCGGGCTGTGGCTCGGGCGGCTGTGGCACACGCACACGCGAAGCGGATGAGAAATCAGCGCCCAGAAATCACTTTTTGTGGTGCAACTGAGCGTAGGTTGGGACAATTTTGTACTTGTAAGTGATCGCACTTGGTCGCTGGTGGCACACAGTGGGGTCAGTGGCGGAGGGAGAGGGGCAGAGGAAAGGGGTAAGGGTAAGTAAGGGAGGAGGGGGGTAGGCCCAAGAGGGGAACTCAGCTTGTTTTTGATTTTGCCTTTGCGTTTGGCTTTGGCTTTGGGTTTGGGTTTGGGCTTGAGGTTTGTTTCTTCTTCTATCTCGCTTTTTTTGGGTGTGCGCGCGCCCATGCCCAAGTTGGGTGATTTGAGGGGCATGGCAGCCACGCCCAGTTTTTGTGGTCATCAATGGCACAGCCAAGGCACAGCAGATGATGATCATACACATATATACACATATATATATATATATATATTGTTGTTACTGGCAAGCCCGAGACCAGACCCAAGACGTGAGCCGAGACAAGATTTAGTCGGAATAAAACTGGCGCTGGACTATTTTCAGTTGAGTTGTCATGCATCGACAACGCCGAACTAATCATATGGCACCAATATGCGTATGCGATTCCCATTTCGACCGACAGAAGACAGAAGACAGGCGACGGAAGACAGAAGACAGAAGACCCAAGACCGTAGACCAAAGACCGAAGACAGAAGACGGCAGACGGCAGACGGCCGAAAACAAAACCAGAGCTCTGAATCTAGCCAAAGCTGCGCTGTGCTGAGCTCATTTATATGCATGTTTTTGCATACCCTGTACTTTTTAGCATATTATAGGGTATTTCAAATGCTCACTAGCCGATAAAATATTATTTTTGGATTTGGAGTCCTTCATCTGTTACGCTGACTAACGCGAGGAGTATTGTTTTGGAGGCTTCGCCGGAAATCAGCTGCCAATGGGTCAATTTGAAAAATATTTCAATGAAATAATCACAAAATAATGCTCCAATGTTGCTCTTTCTTAGCCCCAATATTTTTCATAAATAAATCCATTGATTATTATGAAAAAGGGCAATTTTCGGCCCTCAAAACCCATGTATGTTGTAAACAGAGCGATTTTTGGCCTATGAATTATTTACGATCTTGACAGAAAATTTATGGATCTATCGAAAGAGGTTTTTCAAGAAACCAACAGTGTTAGCGGAGTCTGTTAAGCTTGTCAGAGGGACAATTATGACAATTAAGGATACATTGATTCCCAAAATGATATATCGTTTTAATTGATTAAGACCCGACTTTTTGATGTAACAATATGAAGGCGAACGAAATTTGATCTGAATTTTTTGAACATATTTCATAGCCAGTGACTATAGTATTTCTATATTTTGTTCTCTAATACTATTTATTGATATAATTTTTTCTTCAAGATTTATGGTGGAAGAAGTTGAGATATATAAAAATACGCCTCAACTAGTAAATATATAAAAGATTATATATTTCTTCCTAAAATAAGTAGTGTTGTGATTATCGATAAGTATATCGATTTATGGAAGTGCGCTTTTGTTAAATTTTTCTTCTCAAAATAAAGGCTTTGCTCTTAAATATTTGAATTCAATTTTGATATATATCGGATATACATAGGTAATCTGTAGATATCCCCTAATTGTCTGATCAAACAAGTTCGAATCCCGTACTTTTTTATAGCTTTATTGTAGATTTTTATCGATATGCCTTTTTGCCCTAGAAGAGCAGTTTTAGTAAAACTCAAAGTGTGCTATATATATATGCTTTGGGTATACCTATAGCTGTATACCAAAATTTTTTGAAGTATCACTTTCGTATCCTTGAGTTTCTAAAGGTTGAAGGATCTTAGCTTGCTTTATAAACATTTTCTTATGGCATTTCATTGTTCACTTGTTATAGGGTATATGTTAGTCCATCATACAAGCTTTGTTTGCTGATTTTGGTCTGTTAACGTCACACGGCGATCATCGTCAGCGGCCAAAACAGCAAATGTCAGACTTGAGTTGGCATTTGACGATCGCCGATCGCGGCTTTGGACGGTCAATTTCAAGTGCAGAGAATGTCTGTCTGTCTGTCTGTCTGGCTGTGTGTGTATAGGGTATGTGTGTGTGTCTGTGTCTCACTGTAGCAGCTGCCTTTGCAATTTCTCGCTTGAGCAGCGATGACAAAAGCCACGTTGTTGTCTTCACATTCGTGGCGAGGTCAAAGTGCGCGAAATCGCACATAATTCGGTTAGAAATTGAAAGTGAGCATCACTGAGGATTGTCTATGAAAGACAGAGACAGAGACAAAACGAGAGAGAGAGAGAGAGAGAGAAGGAAGGAGAGGTTGGGTATGGGGGAAAGTAGTAGAGGGAGTCAGAGGAGCGGCACAGAGAGCGGTATCGAGGGATCAGAGCATAGCCTCTGTGTCCAGTGACTTGGCACTTTGCATTTGCATTATGCCGATCCGAGAGACATTGAGGCAACATTGAGCACCGATTTCTAATTAGTCATGCCGCTGGCAGTGCCACATCATTAGGTAATGCCCAATGGCCATTGCCCAATTGTGGCTCCGGGCCGAGGATTGACTGGCAGCTGGCAATGGATCAGGGCAAAGGAAGACCTCAACTGAACTGGGTCGGGTCGTTGCATCCGCTGCAAAAAGAGCGATCGATGACTTGCTGTGACAGCCGCACAAGATGCAACATCAACGTGCAACCACGTTGCACATTGAGCCAGAACATTGGAAATCCGCTAGCTGTTTTCTAGCCAAAAGCCATGCAGATCAATTTAGTATATTTCTTCTTCCTCTCTGTTGGTCTTTGGGTTTGGGTTTTTTGGACAGACTCCACTGTGCGCTGCCGTCTGCAACTGCGTTGCGGAGGTGTGTGGCAGCGACTGCGACTGCGGCAACTGCGGCGACTGCGGCAACTGCAATGGCAACTGCAACTCACGGGGCTCAGCTGCATGGCTCATTATTTAAACGACGCTGGGTTGGCTGTTAAAAGCCATCAATAAAATGGAAACGTATGGGCTAGCCCCAGAGATGCCACAGCCGATCTGCCACAGCCGCAGCCGCAGCCGCAGCCGCAGCCGCAGTCGATCTGCCACAGCGAGATGAGCTGACCAGCGTTTCCAGGGCTTGGCAATTGCAACATGCAAATGTGAGTGGGTGGGCAGCGACTTGGTTTGGACGCTCCTCGGAAACAACTGTGCTTCGATTTTTATACTCTTCTCCATCAATGATTATATCCAATTTGCCATAGAGTTTGTAAAGCGTCGGAGAAACCCCAAAAAACTATCTTCAGCTTGGTCAAGATCTGTCTGTGTCTCTGCCTGTCTGTGTGTCTTTGAGTTTTCCAATCTTACAGTCTGTCAGACATACAGTCTTTCAGTTTTCCAATCTTTTAATGTTTCAGTCTTTCAATCTTTCAGTTCTTCTGTCTTTCTGCTTTTCTGTCTTTCAGTCCTAATTTCTTCCATTCTTTAAGTAATTTAGGATCAGTCCATCTTGCAGTCTTCTATTCTTCCAATCTGTCAATCTTTCTGCCTTTCAGTCTTTTAAGCTTTGAATCTGATCAAACTAATCAGTTTTTGAATCTTCGAAACTTTCAATATTTCAATCTTTCACTCATTCAGTACTTCTTTTTTCAGTATATCTGTCTGGTCCTTGTTACTCCCCATATTGTGCTTTTTTCAGAACGGATCACATCGGATCATAATATATATAGCGCATAAAAGACACTCATCTGGAAAAATATCGGCAATATAAGCCCCAATCATCGCCAGTAATAAAATGTTGAGACTTTTACCTAAAATTTCTTGTTTATCCTGAGAGATTTTAAAGCTCTGAGAGGTTATATGGATTCTAAAATGTCCAAAATGAAATACTTTGATATGTCTTGAATATTTTCTAAAAGTTTCAAGACAATCGGAATAAAAGTGTAGAAGCTAGAACCTTCGTCGGTGGTCACGATTTCTCGGAAACTTCTGTTTTTGTCCTTCTGGACCGGTTGATGGAATGATTAAATTAAAGTCTCAAAGAAGTCATTCAGGCAAGCTTAATTTTCGAGTAAGCCTCATATCATATTGCTTCAGGACAATCGAAAAGAACTATGGTTGAGTCTCAAGCAAGAAATTTATTAGATATTGTTCATTAAGAAGAGTATGAAAACTTCGTCTTCACAATAAGGATCCTTTCTTACTTTGTTTTGGGAGCAGCACTTGGTTACAGATTGACGATCAGATTTCTGAGTATATTACCGATGCAAATCTCTGACAGAGGCTACTACACTGGCGTTAAGGGGTTAATGCCGAAACCAAGCAACAAAACCGTATGACAGCTCAACTGACAGCAGCCCATAGTCTCTGGTCTCTGGTCTCGGTGTCATATCAAACGAAGCTGGGCAAATCCATTAACGACTCGGCCGACAATTGGGAGCAAAGGGCAATTAAAACTTAAGCACAAAAGTGTCCTTTAAGCCAATTTGTTGACGTTTTATTGTTGAAAAATTGCCAGCTGATGATTATCGGGCGGGACGGGGACTGATAAGCAAAAAATTGAGAAAACAAAAGTGGGTTTTTTTTCATTCCTTGCGACTTATGGGGGCCGCAGTGGGGGAGTTAGCTGGCCATTTGTGCGGGTGTACCTGATGGCAATGCCAGAGCAGCAAAACTTGGACAACTTTTTTCTTCTCCTCCTCTGTTTTGATACCCTGATCCCAATTGAAAATTGGCATGAAGGGTATAATAAGTTTGTGGAAATGTATGTAACAGGCAGAAGGAGGCATGCCACACCCCATAAAGTATATATATTCTTGATCAGTGTCAATAGCTGAGTCGATTTAGCCCTGTCCAACCTTAGACTCTACAAGAGCTAGAGCCTTCGAACTTCCTAGGAAAATCCGTATATACCATACGCAGATCAAATTTATTAATCGATAAATATGTTTTTCGATAAAATGGCCAAAACGTTGGCATCGATAGAACTATCAACACCAAATTCGGTATAAAAGGTCATAATTACAAGCGGCAGAATTTTGATACACACCTACATTTTCCCGGTAAGTGACGACATGTATATAACTGCCGCAATTTATATGCTAGAGTCATGAAATTTGGTATACAGTTGCCCATAGACTCTATACAGAATGTGACATTAAAAATTTGTTTCTATCCTAATTTGTTCTCCCCTAAAATAATCCTTATCCTAATGTTTCGAAATCGAGAACTGCACTGCTGGGCTCAGGGTGTCTCGTAGTCGAGCTCATTCGACTAGAGCTTTCTTTCTTGTTTTTTTGTAGTTCCGTTGGTCTACTGTGCTGGGCCCTGGGCCCTGGGCGCTGGGCTGTGGGTTCACACTCGAGTGCCCACAATTAAAATACAGCATGTCCAACTGATAAGACTTTATGCATTCTTTGCAGTCGTCGACCACAAGACCGAAGACAATCACACACACACAACACACACACACACAACACACACACAACACACACACACACACACACACACACACACAACACACACACACACACAACACACACGCACACCCACAGCTGGTCCCTGCTCGGGCGCCTTTTGTCAAAACCCAAGAAGAAAATAAAAAACTGAAAAGTTTTGCAAGCAAATTGAAAGGCTGAGGCAGAACTTAACGATTCCACCCCCCAAAACCCACCTCCCTGCGGTGCCCCCGCAGACACACATAAAGGCTAAACACATGACTAGGTCACGATACAGTTTTTTGAATTAGTTAGCCAACGTAACGCCCCCGCCCACGCCCCCAAAAGAGGCAAAAAGGCCCATTGAAAGCGTTGAGCAGACAAAACTTTTAATTTGGCCAGTTTTGAAAGGTGAAAAGAAGCTGGATGGGATGCCGGATGAGTAGGTTGTTGGACACACACACACTCGTAATGCCCCCCATGAAATATTTATGCCGGACAATTGCCCTCAGAGTTGCCAGAGATGCCAGAGATATATGACCTGACATAAGGGCAGGCTGCATATGATGACAAAAGCACACTTGAAGCTGAATTTGACAGAGATTTCTTTCTTGAGAGCAAAGATAAACCTAGGTAGGGGTTAAGTCTGATCTCATATGATAGCTGTCCTAACTTTGATCTAATTGAAACATATTCAAGTCAAAATTCTCTCCCAACTCTGACTAAGCAGAACTGTCAGAAAGGCATCAAACATCGATGGTTGGCATCAATTGCGGCACACGAATCACAAGAAGAAGAAGAAATCTATATATATATATATATATATATATATATATGTCAAATTTTAGTATGGTCTGGCTAGGGGGGAAGAGAGGGGTTTTTTTTGGCGGTGGCAACGTCTGCTGTTTGTGTGGGCAGCAGAACATTGCAACCGAATGTGAGCCACACATGCCACATAATGGCAAAATTGCGCTCATATAGATGGTCCGACAGGGGGGGAGGGGAGACAGAGGGAGGCACTGCAACTGGCAGAGATTGGGATAGACTCTTAGATCTGAGACCAGAGCGGAAGTCATGACTAGCCAAACACGAAGCGCTCAGATGAGCTGCCGTGTCACAGAAAGCAATCACAGTCACTGCAACAGCCCAGCGATGGCAGTACAAGCAACAACAGACAAAGGGGCATGCACGACCACATGATATCCTGGATTATGGCCAAAACAAAAAGCATAAATGAAGGATCAATGTAGGTCCACAATATACTACTGGTTCTCGGAATTTAGTTAATATTTTTCATAGTTCACAGCTAAGAAGCGCAAATGGGTTCCGCTTGACTCGGATTATACTTCATATATGTATCTGCTGCCTGGACATATTTCTTATGTTAATGAGCTATATGGCACTTCAAAGAATCGGCAATTTGAATTTTCATACAGAGTATCTTCTATTTTTCCGGAAAGTTGGGCTAAAACAAAATATCACAGGTCACAAAAGGACTGTATCTTAAAGATCTGCTTATCAAAATTGCCTGAAAGAGCTTGCGTAAGTTAAGCTTTAAGATCCTGAATAAAAACCGCTGAAATGTTGTCATGAAATAGATAAATTTACATATAAATCTTTAAAGTGTTAAATTTGGTTGGTTCCTAAGGCTGCTAGTGAGTATTAAGCCCCGGAAAATGGGTTCCCCATGAATGCCGCAAGAAAAAGAGGCTTGCATAAAATGGTTACATTTTCATAAAAATCGCAAAAAAAAGGCGGTAAATTTAGCTGATAGACAGTATTAACATCCGGAAAATGGCTTTCTCCATGAATGCTAGAATTCTGTGTTTCTTTTTGTCATAAAGATGGAAAAATGCTTAATATATATCATTTTTGCAGTTACACAGCTTCGAAACTATAACTAACTAACAATTGATTAAAACAATTCCCGTAGATTTTGACTTGAAGCTAATAATGTACCAAATTTGATATTTGTAGCAACTATAGATGCTCAGCTATACCTTCCTATATCATCCTGAACATGCAGACATTAAGCGCTCTCGTTCTCTGCTGAGCATATGACTGCTTATACCCCCACTTTTGGGCTAATTTCGGCTAGAGAGTATTATCATAAGTAGGAAACCAGTAGGAAAAACAAAAGATAATAGTTAAAAACCGAAAATAAGAAAGTTCGCAGTTTATTTCGGGCAGAGACATCAAAATGCGCATTTTGTATAATTTGTGCGCGTGAAAGTGAGAAAAGTTCCAATTACTTTGATGGCAATGCGATGCCTAAGCAGAGCGATTGTTGTTGTTGTGGTTGTGGTTGTCGAGGATCACAGTGGGCACCCACATACGGTAAAGCATCTAATAATGCCAACCCCCCGGATGACACCAACCGGTGACAATACCAGCATCTCGAATTGCGGACTGCTGAGTTTTTGTCTCGGATTGTTGCATTTAAATTTGTCATAACCACGATTACGATTACGTCAAGCTCTACCTCTACCTCGTCCTCTAACTCTACCTCCTTTTTTACCACTAGATCTATCTCAGGCTCTAATTTGCCTACCTCTACCTCTACCTCTACCTCTACCTCTACCTCTACCTCTACCTCTACCTCTACCTCTACCTCTACCTCTACC
>JBANCY010000801.1:0-19727 GCA_037040045.1 Phorticella flavipennis | reverse complement strand
GTTTTTCTAGGAGGGTCATGCCTAAAGGCATGAGCGGGACTCGAACCTCGCATCTCTTGTTTGGCGGGACAGTGCGCCCTCCACTGGACCAGCGAGGCCCCCCGATAGGGTTGTTATAGCCATTTAAAAAAAATGGTGATTTAGGCTATAACCGGATGGGGTTTGTTGTTATTATTATTTGGCCATAACGACACGATCAAACCACAGCCTGAAGGACTATTTGCCTTTTTTCACTGAAGATGAAGATGATTTTATCGTTAGCGGGGGGAATTCGCTATTCTTTAGATAAGCCCGGATATGTTTTAGATTAACTAGATTTAAATATATGCTCTTTTGCTCAATAGAGATTCGTTCAGCAAATGACAGGAAAATGGGCAAATCGATGGATAGACAAATCAGATGGTTTAGTAAATGGATCGATATACGAACATATCCAAATCTATTCATCTTTGATGCTAATCCCAAATACAATTTGTAAGGACTATCAAACCTTTTCCCGCCTATAACATACATTTCAAGAGAAACCATTATACCCTATTTCCTACAGCTATTGGAAACATGTTCCACCTGGCGGCAATTTCTGTGGAAATCATATTTTGTTCTAAATTAATTCCTGTTTTGACTTTAAGCATCGCCACAAAAACATGCCGAATTTCCAGGAAAAATATGTGTTAGGCAATTAAAGCTGGTAAATTAGTGTGATAAGCAATAAAACCGAATGGTGAAAATAATTAATTAAAAGCCATTGATGTGGTCGCTGTCACTGCAAACAGACGTGTGACAATAAACACAAACAACAAAAGTGTCAGCCATACAAAGATTCAATTAAGTGAACAGTCACGTATCTATTAAAAAACAAAACAAAACTGGAGCTGATTGTGGGCAATGCTCGACTGAGAGATATCGTAGAATCAACAAATAATATGCAATTTTGAATGAAATAATCAAAAGGTAATTTTAATTATTATTGGCATTCAAAATTGAATTCTAAATCCAAATGGTAGCGTAGCCAGAGCAACTGAGGCCTTCCGGATATCATAAGTTTAAATCATTTTAAATATTTTTATACCCTGATCCCGTTTGAAAAATGGGAAAAAGGGAATGGAATGTATGTAACAGGCTCAAAGAGTCGTGGCAAACATATGGTATATATGTTCTTGATCACCATCAATAACCGAGTCGATATTGCCATGTCCGTCTGCCCGTCCGTCTGTCTGCCCGTCTTTATGAACGCATCGATTTTCGAGAGTATAAAACCTAGAGACTCCAAACTTTCCATGAAAATCCGTGTATACCATAACCAGATGAAGTGTTGCGCATTTGATGTTACCCCGCCTTCTTTGCCCGATAATCGATAAAAACGATTTTCGATTAAATGGGCATAAGTTTTTCATTTATAGAGCTATCATCACGAAATTCGGTTCATGGGGTCATGATTAGAAACTGCATAATAAAATTTCCCAAAATTTTGATACACCTTTCCATTTTCCCGGAAAATGACGAAATGTTTTTAGCAGCCACAATTTTTATGCAAGAGGTATAAAATTTGGTGAATAGGTGCCTATAGGTGCCTATGCAGACAGTAGCATCCAGAATTTTTGTCCATGCTAATGTAGTCCCCCTAATTTAAATAATTGCTTATATTTTCTACAATCCTTATCATAATGATTCCAAAATATGTATTAACGAATCCTGTAAATTTCAGAACGATCGGATCATAAACACCAAAGTTATAAGACTCAAAATTTGCCGAAAACGGGCCAAAATGTGAAAAATTCATTATGCCATTTGGGGGCTAGACAATTATAGTTTAGACCTTAATTTGGTATCTTAACGGTATATGTGTGTGTAACTTTATTATTCGAGTAGAGCGGTATTCCTAAAATGGGATCAGGATATATCCGCAGTCGAAGCTCTCGACTGCAGCACTCTATTTTGTTTTTTCATAAAACCCTTTCAGGCATTTTCATTGATTCCAGCGTATTATAAAATGTAAAAGTATTGCAAAATAGAGCAAAAGACGCAACGAGCACATTGAAACAAAAAAATATCGAAAAATGTTCCACGAATTGCATTATTGAACTTAATAATATTACGCGTGTCGAGCAATCAATTGGTGTGTGGCCAATCGATATAAATTTTTAACCAAATGTGTGGACATTTTTCCATATAGCAGGAAACGAAGTGATCATCGGAACGGCAAGTCAAATCGGCCCAAACTTCGTTTGTCAGAAGCGTTCCCTGATAGATATATTAGGGCTTGTCTCTTCTTGCTCCTCATACACAATGCTTGGGGCGAACAAATTATTACAAATTCTTTGAGTATCAAAGAGAATATCATTATCTCTATTATAAAATTCTTTATATTTTGTAAATCAGTTAATAAATTGCACACTCTTTGTCTCCCTTTATGCTTTTACTGCTTTTCGATATATTATATATTATATAAAATTATATTTTGTTTGAGATTCATACCTTTAGAATGCTCAAAAGGCAATAAGATACATAATGAACTATATATGACTAA
The DNA here is from genome assembly GCA_037040045.1 of Phorticella flavipennis. Classification (NCBI taxonomy): domain Eukaryota; kingdom Metazoa; phylum Arthropoda; class Insecta; order Diptera; family Drosophilidae; genus Phorticella; species Phorticella flavipennis. The sequence goes on along the minus strand of JBANCY010000801.1, from coordinate 17,200 downwards.
CTGTCGGTCTGCCTCTCATCCGGTTGAAATTTAATGATATCAATTTATAAATCCTTAGTAGTATAATGTGCTCCTAAGGATTTATCAGATCGAAGGGTCGAAGCATCGATCGGGCCAGTAATCAGTAATTTTATATATTTTTAGTACGTCAATATTTTAAAAATAAAGGGGCCTTAGTGGACTAATGAATAGCACACTATCCCTCCAAGAGGCTGTGGGTTCGAGTCTCATTTATGTCGATAGCATGACCGATGTTAGGGAACCGAATCTGAGCAGCGATTTAGTTTTGGATTCAAGTTCTGGTTCAACGAGCAATTCACCATGTAATACTTGTTAAAAGATTCAGGCGATTCGCATCCGGAAATTCTTCGTCGTGTTGCCATGGAGGCGCGACGTAAGCCGAAAATGATTTAAAGGGAAACCAAAGGAAACCTAGAAAAACTAGTAGGATTCAAAATTCATCTTCAGTGAGGAAAGCAGAAAAAAAGACAATTATTGCTTCCGACTGTGACCCGAAGGGGTTGCTATGACCATATAATCATAATAATAAATGTTTTAATTGATTTAAATCAAAATACAGCTTTTATAACAGGTATTGAGATTATAGGGCCTCGGTGGACCAGCGCACTGGCCCGCCAAATAAGAGGTGCGAGTTTGAGTCCCGGTCATCTCAATAGGCATAATCCTCCTAGAAAAACTAGGCTGTGGCGTAGGACTTAAGATCCACCCACGTACAAGAAAAGATCTTCAATGAAGGAGGCCGAAAAAATAAGACAGATAGTGCTTAAGGCTGTGACCCAATGGGGTTGTTACGGTCATGTAATAATAATGACGATTCAATAGTGACCTACGTTGGGCGCCATTTTTGTAAGCAAACCAAATCAATTCGACTAGTTGAATGCAATCTGTCATACAAATCTATTTGTATCTCTCTCCAAATCCTTGGCAAAAAAAAACCAGTTGAATTAAAGACTTAATTCCAGGCAAATCCAAGACGGGATTGTGTGCATTTCAAATTTTGAATATGTAATTAAATTTCGTGCATTTTATTAAAATGACAAACAAAATGGCAGTGAAGTGTCAAAATGCCGCCAGGTGGCGCCAACAACTTCAAAGTGACTTTCGAGTTGAAAAAGATTTAACTACATCTATGGAAAGGGTATGCATTTGTACGTGTGTGTACGTGTGTGTGTGTGTGCGTGTGTGTGCACAGTGGGTAGAGTTCTGTACTTTTATTTTGCGTTTGATATGACTAAAACTAACAAAGCACGTGGATAATTTTAATTTTATGTACTTTCTGTTGCAGACACACGACCTAAAGTTTCCCAAAAATTGTTTTGCCAACAATAACAACAACAACAACAACAACAACAGCAGCAACAACACCAACTGGGGCAAGTAGAGGCAACAGAAGAAGAAGAAGAGACTGCAACAGTCGCAACTATAAATCTTAGCATACCGCAGGGCGCATAGCAACTTTTGTGGCGCTTTCACTTTGCCCAGCTTCACTCTCGTCGAGTGCCACAATGTGGCTTGAGCAATTTGTGCAACAACAGCAACAACAACAGTAGAGGCAACAACTGGTAGCAACAATAACTGCAACAAGAGCAACTGTAACAACAGTGAGCGCACACAGTATGTACACAGACGTCTCCTGCATTAGTTTTAGTTTCCACATCACATGACGCTGGGGGTGTCATATTGAAAAAAAATTGCTTTCAAATTGGGCCAAACCGAAGGAAAAAAAAAACAAAATAATAAAAAACTCTGAAAAAAGAAAAACAACAAGTAAGAAAGCTCCAGTCGAGCGAACTCAACTGCGAGACACCCTAATACCAACAATGCAATGCAGTCAAAACCGCTTAATTCCGTAAAAAAACATACACACTGAACCACTTTTACCGATATCCAACGTGCGTTAAAAAAAATTTTCAGGATGACATCGTCATAAATATATATTCTAGAATTGGAACTATAATGATCAGGATTATAAAAAATATAATCACCTTTTTAATTTAGGAGGGACCAATTTGGGATGGAATAAATTTTTTGTTGCCTTTCTGCATGGTGTCTATGGGCACCCACATACCAAGTTTGATGACTCTAGCATAAAATTTGTAGCTGATAGATACATTTGGTCACTTTCTGGGAAAATGGAGGGGTGTATCAAAGTTTTGGGAATCCTTATTCAACGGTTTCTAATCAGGACACTATATACGGAATTTGGTGTTGATATTTCTATAAATACCAAAGTTATGGCCATTTTATCAAAAAACAAATTTGTCGATTATAGGGGGAAGGGGGCGTGGTATCTAAAATTAAAAATAAACTAGATCTGCGTATGGTATATAGGGATCTTCCCAGGAATTTTAAAACCTGTAGCTCTTATAGTCTCTAAGATCGTCGCGTTCAAACAGACAGACGGACAGAGAGACAGACAGACAGACAGACAGACAGGGCTAAATCGACTCAGCTTTTGATACTGATCAAGAATATATATACTTTATGGGGTGTGGCACGCCTCCTTCTGCCTGTTACATACATTTACACAAACTTATCATACCCTTCATACCAATTTTCAATTGAAATCAGAGTATAAAAAGAGAAAAACCCGAAAACAAAGCAAAAAACTAAGGCAAAATGACCGACGGCAACTACAAAATTTTTGTTTCGAAATTAATTGCAGTGGTTGTAAAAAAAAAACAACTACAGAAAACGGAAAAACCAGACAAATCGATGTAAATAGAGAAATGTGTGTGTGTTGTGTTTCGTATTCAGTATTTTTTATAACCGGATCCCATTGAAAAAGGGACTGAAGGGTATAATGCTGACTTGTGTATGTATCAGAGCTGTAGAGGGCGTAGCAGACCCCATAGAGTATATATATTATGTATATCCATGCTTAATCAGCATCAACAGTCGAGTCGATTTAGCCATGACCCTCCAACTATCCATCTGTTTGTACGTTCTTCTGAATGAAACAAACGATCTAACATACCATAAAAGCTAGGAACTACTAATTTGGCATACATATCTAAAATAATTGGATTTCGGATGCACCTATTTCAAAATCAAAAAAATACACCTGTTGATAAATTTTTGGATTTACGGAGGAGGGACAAAAATTTGAGTAAATACATTTTGTTTTCTGCAACTTCTACGTTTTATAACTTAGGTATTTGTGATCCGATCGATCTAACATTTTTAGGATTACTTCATATATTATCATATCCCAAGCAAAATGATGATTAGAGAAATAGAAAAAAAAAATAAGTTTTGAAATTTTGGCATTTAACATTTCAAATCGAAGAAGGAGCCCTTCAAACTGCAAAATATTTCAAAAAAACTTTTTTTCTAAATGAATAAAATTTGAATGAGGATGGATTCTATGAACAAATCGGTATAACAAGTCGAAATCGGTGCAGTTTTTACCGAGATATGATAGATTGAAATATCCCCTATAAAACATTTTTCACTTTACAGATATAAAAAATCGAAAATGAATGAAAATTTTTAATTTAAAGATTTGATTTCCGAAATGAAGAAAATTTGAATGTAGAGCCAATTTGAAAATCTTTTCAAATCACAGGGGGACCTTCTATGCTCTAAGAAGTATCTAAATTTATTTGTTATGAAATTTTTAAAATATGAATGTAATATCCAAACTTTATAAACAAAATGGTATATCAAATCAATATCGAAGATCATCTATGTACATATCCAACGTCATAACTATTAATTGCCAAAATTCCAATCTTTACTTTACGAACTGTATAATTTAGAGAGTTCCATTTTCGAAAGATCATGTCATCAAAATTTGAAAGTCCTTTTGGCAATACCTATCAAATTTCATGATTCTAGTCCCAAAAATTTAGCTGTTATACACATTTCATCACATTCCAAGAAAATGGAGTGGTGTATACAAATTTTGGAAAAATCCATTCCGCACTCTTCACTGCAGCGCTCTATCTTCTATTCTGTCTATATGTTCATTTACTCGAGATATATGGTTTACCCGACAAGCACAGTGACACAAAATACTCTGTACATACCACGTAGGTTCTGATGTATTAATGACAATTGCGATTGGAGAAGCCCCGAGGTATTTACATAAGTCATGAAATTTGCACAGATATGGGAAAATCATTGATCCGAAGGCTTAACATTTTTGAAAGAATTTATTTGCGAAAGCTTTAACGAAAATAAATAACAAATGCGACTTATACGAGGTATTATATACTGCGGCTTTTCAACTGAATCCGAAATCAACATTTTTTTAATAGAGTTCTCCATGTACAGATTCTATGGGCAGTGCCGATTTTTTTACCATTATTATTATTTTATATTTCTACCCATTTTGTGTTTGTACTTTAATGTTATGTTTATTCATTTCGCCGTATGTTTAATGAATTGTAAATACACACAGTGTGCTGAAATGTATTTGTATTTGCCTTTGTTTTTGTATTTGTATTTGTATTGTGTGTATTTTAATGTTAAAATATATGTTCGAAATTGTAAAATGTTGCCAACGTAGGCTATATTCTCTTTATGGTCATTTATTGGGCGAATTCCCAGCACTCATGTGTATTTCTACCATTTTTTTAAACTATGGCGCCCAACGTGGTACGTACAAAAAAAAATGATGTCAGCTGCGACTTTATATAGAAGAAGATTATTATGAAAAAAATCAAATAAAATACAACATTTCTTACCTATAATTATACAGTATTTGAATACCTTATACATATGGCGCCCAAGGTGGTAACTCACATTCTAGAGAAAAAGTTCTTTGCGATAAAAGAAAACACCATCTTGTATATATGCTTATATTTCTTAATTATTATTTATTATTATAATATGGCTATAACAACCCTATCGGGTCACAGTCTGAAGCGTCTCCCTTCTCCGGACACTATTCTGGGCGCTCCGTCGCCAGCTGGCAACACCAAGCGTAGACAGGGCTTCCATTACCAACGCATCCGGCGTCGTCGTCTCCTTCGATTTCCCACAAAAACCGCATCAAACACCTTACGAGATGGAGTGTCTTCTTTCATACATGCTATATGACCCAACCCTCGAAGTCCATGCCTTTTCATTGGGGCTGACTACTGTGGTAGCTGTGGTTCCCTCTGATGCGATATGTATCACCGACGCAAATCGGGCCGAAACATTAGTCGTTAACAAGAAATTGGTTCCGGTTCGGAGGTTTTAAATTCATTCACTGAAATTTTAAGTCTTACGCCACAACCTAGATCCAAACAAGGAGGGTCATGCCAATCGACATGAGAGAGGGAATCGAACCCACGCCAGTGCGCTTTACACTGGTCCACCGAGGCCTTTTCGTAATATAAAGATCAAATATTGAAATATTGTATTCAAATTTTATACAGATAATGTTTAGAGAAAAGTCTAAATTCGAAGCCCATGCAGTTCTTTCCATATATAGCAAATATTGCCCAAAATAATGGACTAATACGTTGCATAATCACTCTCATATTCACTCGCCAATGAGTTCGGGTGGGCCACAAGCCTGTCAGCAGCTGTGGAAATTGACCTGGTCCTCGATCAGGACAAGTCTCAAGTCTATTTCAATCACTAGATTGGTGACGTACCAGAGAAGCCCGACAGCGTGTCGTGCAGCTCGCGATAGTACGATTCGTAGCCTGTTTAGTTGGCTTTCCCCACACCTGAATGGCGAAGGTCCAGGTTGGAACCAGCAACCATTCTTATCAATGGTTTATTCACTTTCAAAATATCAATGCATTTTCCATTAACGAGCAATCTAACGCATAAGGTCTATTTTCTTGCTTTGAAATATGCTAATGTTCACTAATATACTATATTAAACACTTTAATATTCTTTTATCTACCGTTCCACCGATTTTCACGGAGTTTGACCTTTAAATATGGAAGATATGAAAGATACGCATGATTGAAATTTACACGCAGCAGTTGAGCAAATTACCCAGAATAAATTCTGCAAATTTTTGAAATAATCCCATCAAGTGTAGTGTTGTAGGTCTTAAATAAAATTTAAGTTGAATGCAAATAATTAGAGTTTAGCAATAAGATAATTTCGATAAATTATCTTAAATTTGTTAGCAGAATTTCGTCTTCAATGTGTATATCCTTCATGCTTTATTACAAATCTTTAGTGTAGCTCTTATTTCCCTCGAAAAGTGTGCAATAACTAAATAAATGATTTCGTAGCTTATATAGCCAGTTGTAGCCTTTTTATAGCCAGTTGGCCAACAATATGGACCATTTGCAAGCGATATAGTTTGGTTAAAGCATTTCGTTACCACATAATTACACTCACAGCTAGGCAATTTTGATTTATTTATGCAATAAATAGATTTTTATTCGGCACATGATCGTAAACAACAACAACAACAACAACAACAAGGACATTGAAGTGAGGTCCAACAAATGTCTCGGAATTTGTTACAATCTCTACGTTTGGCACTTCATGTTTATTTATCTTGTTAGCCGCACACACAAACACAACAACCAGCCACGCCCCTTTGCACCATATAAATTAATCAATTGCAGGCACACACACACACACACACACACACACCGAGTACACTCGCCCGCAGACAAATATTTGCCACAACTGTATAAACTTCGGACAAAATACTGGATGGACGTTGTCTGGTTCAGGCACCCAAAACGAGTCAGTTGGCCATCAAAGTTGCAGTTCAGCTGTCAATTGGAGTCGTTCCTGTCAACGCCATGACAGACAACATTACATATATATAGTGTATATATATATATATATATAAGTATATAGTGTATATATACATATACATTTTGTGGGTCGCTTGGCTGACTGATGTTTGCTGTTGGCTGTTTGTTGTGTGCTCGTCTATAAATCATGTTAATTACGTTATAGCAAATAATTTGCCTGCATTTCCACCAATACATATACATATATATAGTATATATACCACGCCAGAGCAGACCAGACCAGCCCAGCCCAGACCACTCCCAACCAAACCGAGCCGCAATCGTCAGGCGCCGTCAGAGTCTGTCAGCCTCCGCACCACACACTGGGTGGTTCTCAGTCCATCCCATCACCATCGCCAGCTGGCAGTGGGGCAGACATCTGTAATGCATCACATATTTGCTTGTTGTCATGCGGCTCGGCAATATTTGCGGTTGGTCTGAATCAGCAAACCGATGTGCGTTTGCACACCACCACATCAAGGCCTGCAAACTCAAACTGAAACTAAAACAAGGGGGCCAAAACTAGCTGCGACTAGCCGAAGATTTTATACACTTCTACGACGTTTTCATTGGGCCTCGGTGGACCAGTGGATAGCTCCAAACAAGAGGTACGAATTCGAGTCCCACCTATGCCTTTAACCATAACCCTCCTAGAAAAACTGGGTTGTGGCGTAGGCTTTGAAATTCACCCACGTAAAAATGTTCTTTAGTGAAAGAGGTAGTGCTTCAAGCTGTGACCCCATAGGGTTGTTATGGCCACATAAAAATAATAATTATAAAATCCAAGAATGTCATTCTAACTTCGGGAAGATTATGAAGTTTTCGGTGAGTAATACATTCTGACTTGATTTTATATACTTTATCAAGAAAATGCTGTACACATATGTACCCTAAAGGCCGATCTGTTTGTTTACCATCAAAACTGTTGCAAGAAAAATAGTACTTCAGGCTTTGACTGGAAATGGTTGTTTTGGCCATATAATAATAATAATAATTTGAAACAAAAGAATACTAAAAGAAAAATAGAAATTGAATTGATTCCAAGGGGCTTTGAGCCCGCGATCTTAGGGCATTATCCCATTAGAACCTGTGTTCTAAGTGCCATAAGTAAATTGCCACAGCAGTCACCAAATGCCACTTGATCAGCCAATGTCCAATTCGCTATGGGTACAATCGAACAGTCTCTATGATTCTGTTTTCTCTAATATATACACTTGTCTTAGAGAATAATTAATGATGTATACCTTCGGTGTTTATAGGTCAATTACTCGCTGGATTGATGGATAGTGTAGAATTTCAATTGCATAACTTAAAGGCAATTGCTGAAATTGGTAAAACCCTCATAGATGTTTCAATGCATCGAATTTAACAAATTAAGATTTACAGAGATAGGAGCAGATATATGAGCAAGCATAGGAAGATGCATAAGAGCAGATATATAAGCAGATTTATGAGCAGACAGACAGTCAGACAGACATGCAGACAGGCAGGCATATGAGTAGACATATGACCAGATATATAAGCAGACCTATGATCAAACATATGAGCAGACTGACGGGCAGACATATGGGCAGGCATATGAGTAGACATATGAGCAGACATACGGGCAGACATATGGGCAGGCATATGAGTAGACATATGAGCAAACATAGAAAGATGCATAAGAGCAGATACATAAGCAGATTTATGAGCAGACATATGAACAATTCTATGATCAAGCATATGATCAGACATATGAGCAGACATACGGGCAGACATATGGGCAGGCATATGAGTAGACATATGAGCAGACAGACGGGCAGACATATGATCAAAAATATGAGCAGAATATTGATCAGGAATTCGAGCAGGGGGACATACAGTAGGATAAAACCAAAAAAAAGCACAAACGGGTCAAACACACGGGTCAAAGCCTGAAGCCCTATTTTCCTTTATTTCTGGCTTCCTTCACTGAAAAAACTTTTTTGTCTTTATTTTTGCTTCGTGAATGGATTTTTAGTCCTACGCCATAACCTAGTTTTTAACAATTTAATTTTTACCTACCAGATTGTGAAACCCCCCCGCCATCTTCCATACGAACTAATGCCAACCCCAGCAGAAAGTCTATATACCATTTTCACCGATAAAGAGTATCACATGGAACTGTAGCTGTTGTGGCATCGAAATCCGAAACCTAAAATACTTTAATATATATTCGGAAGGAAATATGCGCAAAATGCCTTAAAAGCCTGTCGGCATGCAATGTTTATCAACACTGTGATAACAGTTTCTTGCATTTTACAGCACTACGCACACATTTTATACACGTTAGACCCCATCGTCAGGGTCCACCAGCCCCGAGTGAATGGCAATTGTCAGCTCTGAATTCTATTTGCGTTCATTCAACTCTCAGCTTGGCCTGTATCCCCAAGGCCCCTTGGCTCCTAGCTCCTAGCTCCTATCTCCATGGCCCCACGCTCGCTCGCTCTGCGCGACAATAGCCCATGACAGCTCCTGGGAAAACGTAGCTGCCAGCTGAATTGTTGGTAGCAATGCGAGCTTGGGGCTGGCCGGAGTGGAGAGGTGAGTGGTTCGAGCTGGGGGTAACGTTGGCCTGGTTTAATTGAGTTTGCCGCAAGCAAATAGCTCGGTTGACAGTTGAAGTTGCAACTTTAGATACTTACCCATACCCAGTGAATGAAGAAGCAACATGGAGCACTCGAGCAGGTTCTTTTAGTGTTTTGAGTACCCTGCGCACCCATTACAATGTTGAAATGAGATACGTGTCATAAAGTTGTGACAAACTAAGCAAAAGTGAGGAAAATAAAGAAAAATAGTTTTCCTTTTTTTTTTTCTTGTTTTGGGGAGTTGTACAGGACAGGACAGGGTATCGCTGTGTCGAGCAGACAAGTGGCCATCATAAAGGGGGCCGCACAAAATGGTCGCACGTCGAGATTTGCACACTCAAAGAAGTGTCACGCAAAGAAGACAATGGCGATAGCCCATCATCATTTGGGCCAAATAACTTGGCCTCTCGTCCACTTATTTGTTGGCCTACATCTTAACCATGTGTGCGGTGTGTATGGCACGAGTGTAACAGACCTTTTGGGTTTTTTTCATTTTTATGAGTACTCCTCGATTCAAAGAATGTTAGTCCTGCCCCTACTGCTGTTCCTACTGCTGTTGGCCATCGTTTAATGCAGTGGAAAAATGATTTGACTGGACGAACCGAGCCAGTTTAGTTGCCCAATTTGCGGTTAAGTTTCTGCCTTATAGAGGCAAGAGGCAAGCTCGGTTCAGTTGAGTTCAGAGCACAGTTCTAGGGGTTTTTCGGTATTGAAATCTAAAGCCCTGCTTCTGGCCTGACCTCAGCTTTGTTGTGCAGTGCTTCAAATTTATGATTTGCCTTGTGAGTTTTTGAAAAGCGTACACGAAGCTGGAAAACGTCTTTCCTTTCCTTTCCTTTCCTATATTTTCTCAGCCTTTTGCCTTTTTTCCGTTGCGATGTCTTTCAGTTTCATCTCTTCGTTTCGCTTGACATTTCACTTTTGCCGTTTTCACAAATATTTTTTTTATACTTTATATTCTATATATATACCATTTTTGTTGCCCTTTTGCTGACAAACATATTCGGCTCTTTTATTATTTTTTTCCATTGCTTTGGCCTGTGGTTTAACATGAGCAGCAAAAGGATATGTTGATGACGCCATGTTGTTTGTCAGGCATGCAGTAAGATGTCCTGTTACTGGCACATTGAATTATCAGCCAGAAAGACGAGCACGCCGAGTGCAGCTCTTCATGCTATATATAAGTAGGTGCTCCAAATCTAGATATTAAATAGAATGCAATATTTTTTTTCTATCTTTTGGACTAGGTGGATATTTAAGTTCGAATGGCTGAAAATACCCCTAAACTGTCTTGAAAGCTTGGAAAATTTTAGGCATATTAAAAAGCAATCATTTCTCAATTACTATTATTATATAGCCATAATAGCCCCATCTGGTCATAGCCTGAAGCTTTATTTTCCTTTACTTCTGCTTCCTTCACTGAAGAACTTATTTTACGTGGTTAGATTTCAAGTCCTACGCACCGACCCAGTTTTTCTAGGATAGTCATGCCTATCAACATGAGCGGGACTTGAACCTCGCTTCTCTTGTTTGGCGGGACAGTGCGCTATCCACTGGTCCACTGAGTCCTCTTCACTACTCAAGGCTTGTCCTATAATTTGTTATATCTTAACTAGCATTATTTTTAGAGCACTTTTCACTGGGCAAATGTTTATTTAATGGAGTAACTGTTTCATCATTTACCCCATTTTTGACTGTGGAATAATTGAATTCGCCTTGTTTACTGGGCGGCAGGGCATGACTGGCTTCGGTTTTCTTTGGGCACACAATTTCTTTTCATGTTTTTAATTATTTTCTTATGCTTCACTTAAGGATCTTTCTACCAGCCCACAGTACGTCTCTTCCCCTCCTCGACGCACTTTGAGCGCTTTGTAATTTTTGCGGTTTTTAAGCCTTTTGTGTGTGGGTGAGGGTGTATCTTGTATGAATGGCAGGGATGGCCTCCTTGGGCCTCCTTGTGCCTCCTGCCAGTTGCTACTTTCCAGTTGCCAGTTGCCAGTTGCCACTTGCCGAGTAGCATTCAGCCGCAGTATCAATAATGTGGATTTCTGGGGCCTGTCAGTTGCCGGCTGTTGTCCTTTTTTTCCTACAACTTCTTCTGCTCCTCCTGCCCCGCCTGCCCCCCTGCTTATTGTTGTTGTTGTTAAGATTTAATCTTTGGCTGCTGTGGATAATTGCGGGCTTAAGCATGCGCATAAAAGTCATTACGCTGACTGCCACAAAACGAGCAATTTAGATTTATTCTAATTAGTGGCCCAAACAACAGCATTTCAAATGCTAATCAAAGCAACGAGGATACAAGATACAGGCTGAAGCAGCCGCAGGAGCAGGCGCAGGGGCAGGAGCAGCGTGTCCTGAAAAATGTCACAACTTATGCGATGAAGTTGGCTGGAAAATCTACACAAATGAAATCACCAGCAGCAGCAGCAGCAGCAGCTGTTCGAGTTTTCTTTTCATTTATATTACTTTCATTTGGAGCTGAAGACGGAGCTGGAGCTGGAGCTGGAATTGGTTGGGCAAGTGGACAGCGCGGGTAATTTAAAATAATTTCGAGCGCAGAACATAATAAAAAATTTAATCCAAGCAATTTATAGAAATTTACACAAAATTACAAGCTAGAAGGGAATATGCTTAAATAGATTGTGCGCCGAGCAATTCGGATTAGGAGTTATTTTTAAACTCACAACGGATGGGCTTGTTTAAAGGAAATGAAGAAGGAACTTTAATAACAGTCTCTATAGTATACTTGTAACAGAAACAAGAATTCTAGATAAGATAGCATACTAATTATAGTATTTTAGTGGAGAGTGCTCGACTAATAGATACCTGTGACAGTTGAATTTAAGCAGATATGTATGCAGATGCAGACGAGACGAGGCAGCTTCTAATGTCCTCACACGTCAAAAAATGAAATTCGGAAAATCCAGCACGATAACCACAAATTGGGAAAATTGTAGGGATGTCCCAGCCACGCGAAGACCGAATATCCACAGATCCAATCTCAAGCTCTGTATTTGGGATCACCTGGGCGTCATTTATTATGAGCTGCTGAAACCGAACGAGACTGTCACGGCAATGCAGAGCATTGCAAGAAAAAAGTCCGCAATTTTCGGACAGTTCAAAGTAATTATGCATCAGGACAATGCTCGACATAATGTTAGTCGGGTCGTTAAACCTTATTTGGAAACACTTCGTTGGGAGTCCCTACCCTACCCGTGGTATAGCCCAGACATTGATCCATGTTACTAACTTTTCGGATCGTTGGCACATTGCTTGGCTGACCAGCACTTCACCATGCAACAAAAAATATTTCGATATCGTCAAAAGACGAACGGTTCTTGCAAAAAAAAAAATATATATATATATATAACTTCGGTGTTTATGATCCGATCGTTCTGAAACTTTTAGGATTGGTTGATGACATCGTCATGAATATATATTCTAGAACCATAAGGATTGTAGAAAATATAAGCACCAATTGAATTTGGAGGGGAGCAAATTAGGATGGAAAAAAAATTTGAATGCCACTTTCTGCATAGTAATTTTGTGCAACAACTTACCAAATTTCAAGACTCTTGCATAAAAATTGTGAATGCTTAACACATTTCGTCACTTTTCGGGAAAATGCAGGGGTCTATTAAAATTTTAGGATATTACATTTTTGTAAGTTTTGGTCATTTTATCGAAAGTCGTTTATATCGATTATCGGGCGAAGGGTTCGTGGATTCTGCGTATGGTCTACACGGATCTTCATGACAAGTTTGAAGTCTGTAGATTTTGTAATCCTATTTTTCAAATGGGATCAGGTTATTATAAAATAAGTATATAGAAAGAACTCTAACCTTATAAACGCCCATCTGGAATTTCGACTGCCTTAATTTTTAAGCGTTGCATAATTCTGAAACATTTACCCGCTAAGCGTTAGTAATAGCTTGAAACTTTTGGCTAAAATGTGCGCCCAAAACCTAAACCATTTGCGAAAATTACCTAATCCGTGCTTAAATTTAATTTCAAATAAACCAACCAAGCAAAACTTGAACCATCCCTGGTTCGTTCTGGTACCATGAGTATAATATATTTTCGAAGTTGGCTCCCAAAATATTTACGTCTGTTTAAAAGTCATTTGCCTAAATGTGCGCTGAAACAATCAGTTACGTGTGCCTTATCTAAGCTTAACTTGCTTCAGTTTGTCGTACCTTGACATTCATTCATTCAGTCATTCATTCATTCAGTCAGTCAGTGAGTCAGTCTGGCAGTCAGTCATTCATTCATTCTTGCGTTCGTTTTTTCAGTTCGTTTTTTCGCTGCTTTTTTTTAATATTGACTGACTGCTTGGGCTAATGATACGCTCTGCCACGCCCACTGTTTTCATATCCTCTTTTTGCTAAGCAATAACGAAAGGCTCTCGTTGCGTATACGCAATGTGATTCACTTTGTTTCAATATGCATGCCACGCCCACTGGCACGCCCACACATGATGGGCGGGATGGGCACAAAGTCACTTAACCAAATAAATTTTGAAAAAAAAAAACAAGTAAGAAAGCTCTAGTCGAGTGAGCTCGACTACGAGATACCCTGATCCCAACAGTGCAATACAGTCAGAATCGCTTTATCGTTCTCCAGCGTGCGCTAGAGTAAGCGCTGCGTCAGACGGCCTCTCTATATGTGACTTTTTACACTCTTTTGCGAAAAGCATCTGTGTTTTCGATCCGATCGATTCGAAACTTTCAAACTAAGTTTGAAATACATTCCAAAATACAAGTGTTGAAAAATTGGACGAAATGCAATTTACGCATCATCCATGATAACCTAAATGCCAAATTTCGTGCCTCTAGCTGAAATGTATTTTTCACCTTTTCGCATTTTAGCCCGTTTTCGACCATTTCTCAGTCTTATAACATCGTTGTTTATAATCCGATCGTTCCAAAACTTTCAGGATTGGTTGATGACATTGTTATAAATATATATTCTAGAATTTGCTTCTATTATGATAGTGATTGTAGAAAATTAAGCACTTATTTAATTTGGGGGGACCAAAATAGGATGGAAAAAAATTTTGACTGCCACTTTCCGCATAGTATCTATAGGCAACCACATATCAAATTTCATGAGTCTAGCTTAAAATTTGTAGCTCATAGATACATTTCGTCACTTTCCGGAAAAATAGAGGGGTGTATCAAAATTTTGGGAAATTCCATTCTGCACTTTCTAATCATGACCCTATTTATTTGGTGTCGATTGCTCTATAAATGCCAAAGTTATGGCAAATTTATTGATTATCGTGTATTGATATGTGTATTGTACACACGGATCTTAATGCAGGACGGACGGACAAACGGACAGATGGCTTGACTCCGCTATTGAACCTGATCAAGAATATATGTACTTTATGGGTTCTGCTACGCCTCCTTCTGCCTGTTACATACTTTGGAACGAACTTATTATACCCTTCATACCAATTTTCAATTGGGATCAGGGTATAAAAAACAGCAACAAAATGGTGAACAAAATCGTTGAGGCAAGGAGAGAGGCAGTAAGGCTTTGGTTGTTGTTGTTGTTGGTTGTTGGTTGTTGTTGTTGTTGTTGGTTGTTGTTGTAGCTCAAGTATTTATTTTGCCTGAGTGCGCTACAGTTTTTAAGTTTGTTTGCGATGTGTTTGCAGCGCAACTCGAGGCACAACTTGCAAATATTCATTACACAGATACGCACACACACACACACACACACACACACACACACACACACACACACACACACACACATACAAATACTCACACACACACAGATACAAGCAACACACACAGATACACACATACACATAGTCTATCTACAGCGTAAACTTAATGTGATTAAAATTGTATGGCAGTTGGTGGCTGCCTCTGCTGCTCCTGGAGTTGGGTATTTCTGGTACTGCTCTATATACTGCTCTATTCCTTTTGCTACCTTATCTCCCTGCACTTTTCACCTATGCGCCTCTGCAGTCTGGCATCTTTTGAGCAGCGGCAGCATCTGCTTGAGCTCTTCAAAGATGCGCGAAGATTTCTATACCCTAAGTTTCAATTAACTGAAAATCGCTAAGTCAATTAGTCAGTTTAGGGAACAGCATATAAGTTTTTGAACAAGAAAACTTTGAAAATAATCAAGCATAATTGGCATATGCGCTGTACAACAGATTGTTCCAATCACTCACCATATCTACTGCAATCCGCTTAAGAATATTATAATATACACTTCAAGTGTTCAAGCCCTAAAAGCGTACAGCGGCAGCTTGCAATAAAACCAAAGTGTGGCAACACTGGCATAGCAATCCCCACGCAAATAGTGAGTGCTACAGTTGTTCAGGATGGCTGCCTCTTGAGCAACGTGGCAGCCCCAGCACATCTTAAAGTAGCAAATTTATTTGGCATTTCTTGATTTTATGTTGCGTTTATTTTGGCCAGGTTGGCCACATTGGCCAAGTTCGCCAGGTTGGCCAGGTTGGCCGGGGCATTGTTAAAGCGCCGCTTAATGGATGCTTAAATAAAATTTTAAAGCATTTCAAATTTAGTGTTGAGTTTTAGTGTTTGTCATTAGTGTTTTGGCAGGCGTTAAATATTTAATGGCACGCCACGGCCCGGCACTCGAGACGATGAGAATCAGAACCCGGGAACCAGGCAATGTGGCAACCCGGGCGACGGGACGGGGCCCCGTGAGTGGCAAGTGCCCATTTTGTAGCGTTGAAAATTTGCAGCAAAGTGTTTGTGTTGTGGATAATTAATATGATAAAAGATGGGGCACCGTGGTTGGGGTCTGCGGGGAAGCTAGACTGGCTGGAAGCTTGGCAAATTAACAGAATATTCCGTGACCGATATATAGTGAGCTCATGAGTTAGTGGAGATGGCACAACATGTTTATATAAATGAAGAACAATTATCTTTCATATTGAACTCCAGAGAATTGGAAGCATAAAAATTCCAAGAAATTGTAAATTGTTTTGGCCTTTGGGAATAGGAATCTACGAGCTTTAAAATAATTAAATCACAGACATAATGTGAGTTCCACTGTCTAAAATTTTGAATCTCTGGTGCAGCTTGGTATATACACAAAAGAGTCATCGGGAAAGATCTCAAGATACCGATGGTCGGAGACGTCCTCAATCGTCAAACTCTCAAGCCAGCTAAATTGGTATAAAACCTCCTGAGCGTTAGACGTAATCACGGACAAGAAAGATACTCCGAGATTTCACCCTACTGCCATACCAAATATGATAATATATTCTCTCCCTTTTGCTAATCACACATCCTATTGTCTAGGTTAAAATGTTTGTAAACATCATATATTATTATTATTATATGATCATAAAAATCCAATCGGTTCAAGTAATATTTTCCTTTATTTCTGCTTCTTTCACTGAAGAACTTTTTTACGTGGGTGGACTTCAAATCCTACGCCACAACCAGTTTTCTAGGAGGGTCATGCCTAACGACATGAGCGTGACTCGAACTTCCACCTCTTGTTTGGCGAAACAGTGGATGTTATCGATAGTAACAACTGATTTTCAAAGATGCATATAGTCTGTGTGTGTTGAAAATATGTTCAAATGAATAACTTAAATTCGAATAGTGTTACCTATGTCATATTTCGTCGAATATTTCGTAATCTCTTCATCGTTATCTTCGAAATTGGTCATATTCTCACCTGATCGGTAATCCTTAAAGACTGCAAGATTTTTTCCAGATAAGATTAACAAAAAATTTAATGATACATGTATTTCAAATTCATTGGTGGAACGCCTTGAAATAATGTTGATCATTATACCCTGATCCCAATTGAAAATTGGTATGAAGGGTATTATAAGTTTGTGCAAATGTATGTAACAGGCAGAA